>JALPQI010011130.1:0-31716 GCA_025490895.1 Thaumatotibia leucotreta | reverse complement strand
TTAGTCGACTCTTACGACACCCACAGGAGGAGTTGGGGTGGTAACAAATGTATTTTTACTGCCGTCACCACACGGCCACAATATATTAGAGGTTATTAAGATATATATGTAATATACCGTAAGATATCCAAAACAAAAAAAACACTTAAAATATATCAACATTTCTCTCTCCAGCACCTATATTGTGAGAGCAACAGAAATATTTTATAGATACTGAGGTATACGATATGTTACGGTAGATTAGTACATGTTATATAGCTCGATATGTTAAAATACATATCTGTCTCTCTCATAATCTAGGTTGTAGATGGTAGTGAAAGAGAGTAATATATTTTAGGTATCTTTCTACAAACTATAGAATTGAATAGAATAATAATTTATTTGCTTAAACATTAGGTACATGTGTGGTTCTTAATTTATATATTGTAAGTCCCAGTAATGTTTATTACCTTATCAAAGTAGGTATGCAAATATTCTCCTTAAAGACTACTAATTAATACTAAAGATATCTTACTGTAAGATATCTTACGACACATCTTAAGGTATCTTACGATATATTCATATTATTGCTAGGTGTGTAACGGCTTTCAATCCATAAAAATAATGTTTTTTTTATAATTATAGTAATTAAATTAATTTTCCTAACGTCGATTAATCTATCATAATATTTTTTCAATGAGACGTGCCATTTTAAATTAAATGTTCAATATTTTAAGACACAGACGATGCCACTGGAATACTAATGCAATATTTACTTAATCAAGTTTGACAAGCTGACTAAAAGGTAATAAAAGCGTGTAATAAAATATTGGGCCGCGTGGTGACGGCAGTAAGAATACATTTGTCACCACCCCAACTCCTCCTGCGGGTGTCGTAAGAGTCGACTAAGGGATTGAAGTGTCACTGACCATTTATGATTATTACTGCGATCGATTTATGATTCATTACTGCGATCGCCAATCCGCTTGCCCAGCGTGGCGATTATGGGCATTAACCTCCTAATGCGTCTATACGCACAGTTTAATAGGAGAGGCCTTCGTCCAGCAGTGGACTATCATAGGCTGATGATGATGATGATGATGAATAAAATATTGAGATAACAATAACGTAAAACCCATAAATTAACCTTTTAGACGACATCCCATTAATGCCGTATAGAGATGATATATTGGCGTCCTGTGGAGTTATGTAATGGTATAAATGCTCTCGTCTGGGTTTTTCTGTTATTTTGTCTTGACCATTCGTACTTTGAACTGATAGTAAAATTAAATATATACAGTCAAAGACAAAATAAGGTGTACTCGTATACAAAAAGGTTCAAAAATATGTCCCAGTGCACTCTAATTATTTCTGTGTAATAAGAACGTCATAACATATTTATGAGCGGATTCTTTCGATACTTATTTTTGCACTTGACTTGATTTTTGTACAGAAATACGGGTGATTTCGCTATTATAGCAGCTAATCCGTACGTGGATTTTTACTTGATTATTTTACTTTATTGTTTTATTCATATTAAAATTATATTTTACGCGGGTTTCTCGCGTTTTTTTATGTTGGAAAAGGCTCGAGGTTTGCTCCGAATACTTAGAGGATTTTTCGACATAAAAGTCGTGAAATATAATTTCAGGAATAACAAATAGTACATTACGCTACAAGTGCGAAAAAAATGAAGTTTGAAACGAGTGGAGATAAGTTATCCCTTCGGTCGTGCTGATCGACACAAGTTACGAATTTCGTTTTCGCACGTGTATCGTGCGACGTTTTTCAGTTGAATTTGGCAGCAGTACATATGGCCCTCCGAAGATTTCAACTTGACGTAAAATGACCCACTTCTCGCACTAGCGCGTAAAAAAAGCGCCATCTGTACTGAAAATAGTACATTACGACTTAAGTGCGAAAAACGTGAAATTTTAACAGCCTAAGAAAGGCATCATCTGCACTAAAAACATAATTTTTAGTACGGATGGAGTCTTTTTTACGCTCTAGTGCGAGAAGTGGCTTATTTTACATCAGGTTCAACACTTCGGAGGGTCATCTGTACTAAAAAACGTCGTACGAGACACGTGCAAGAACGAAATTCGTAACTCGTGTCGATTTAAAACACTCCCTATCGGTCGTGTTTTAAAACAACGGCACTCGTTTCGAATTTCATGTTTTTCGCACTTGTGTCGTAATGTACTAATCTGTTATTGTTTGGAATTCCTTCTTTTTTTGGATTGATGACAATGATGACCCTGTATATTCCTGACGGGATGCACTGCAAAAGCCGTCGAAATATCAAATTGATATATCAACCTAGAAACATCGTACACAATAGCTAGCTGTACCTATTAGGTAACTATACGTGAGTGTAGTGGGCACTTGTTGGACGGCCAATTTATTACTGCCACAATATCGGCGGAGCTCGAGTGTTTAGCTTTTATGACAGGCCGATATTTGATAGATAGTTTCGGTGGATAGTACTTCGTCTTTAGGGAATTTTTCCATTATCCACTTTGGTGTACCTATGGCCCATTCATTCTTAGTTGTCTGATACAGTAAATAACTTTGTAATCGTACACGTTTTCTGACGTAAGGGCAATTTCAGTTTTAGAGACATCCAGTTAGTGTAAGATTAAAATGAACATTACAACACAAGTGCGAAAAACATGAAATTCTAAACGAGTGGCGATGTTTTAAAACACGACCGATAGGGAGTGTTCTAAATCGACACGAGTTAGATACGAATTTCGTTTTTGCACGTGTCTCGTACGACGTTTTTTAGTACAGATCTCCAAACTCCAAAGTTTTGGACCTGACGTAAAATGACACACTTATCGCACTAGACATATCTGTACTAAAACAGTACATTTCTTAACTTGTGCGGGAAAACTTTTTTTCGGTGAGGGTGAAAGTTGGAGCCCGAGTGAAACGAAGGCGACAATCACCCGAGTTAAAAAAAGTTTTTGTACCTGTAAGGCACGATTTTTTTCATAACGGAAAGTTAGTTTTTTCGCACTAGACAGGAAAAAGTATTTTCAAACGACAATTAAGTACGATATCTTTAGTAATCTAAACTTGATCGGCGTTTTTGTATTATAATATCGCTTATAGACCTCATAGTTTATACAATTAACACCAAAATCAAATTTTTATTGTTTGTTTTTTCTTAATTGTCGTTACATACCTGACTGCAATTAAAGTTTTTTAATCTCACGCTAATTGGGTGTCTCTAAAAGTGAAAATGCTCTTACGTCAGAAAATGTGTACTTTGAAAGTTATAAAAATGTTTACTAAATAAAACAACTATGGACGAATAGGCTGTATAGGTACCTAAAAGCTCTACTTTAGAAATAGAAAAATCAAACTAAGATCATATTAATTTTATGGAACAACAAGTTTTTTTTTAGTAAAAAATATATAAATATACATTATTTTTATATATATATTATTATATATACAATTAAAAGTGAATTTAATTTATTCGTCCTTTTAAAACTACAATTTATGTACATAGATTAAATCTAACTAATCTACTTAACCTAACCTATATCTAAGATTGGCCTTTGTGGCATTGTACCGAGGATGCTGGCGGCATTTCCTCGCTGTATCGCAATACTGATGCGTTGTGTGAGGAAGTCGCCAGCTCTTCGGTCTTTAGTTACATCAACCAGACGTTTCGCGATCTCAGCAAACAATTTGCGTGCGCTGGGGCCCCAAGAACCTAAATTTACAATTAAAAAAATATTAAATAAAACAATTTGAGTTTTTCATCAAAATGTGTAGATGACCTCTGTATCGCCATTCGTTCATCGCCTTCGATGTTTTATTTATTAGTAGCTTAGACGCTAATCGATATTGTTACGAGTATTATGTAACTAGTATAATCGGGCGTGTCTCGTACTTGTCTGTTTCCGGTATCCTTAATATTACATTAGATTACCTGTCTCGCGCCCTAATTGCTCCAGCATTATTAATTAAGCCATCAATAGAGCTATGACACGATCTAGGTCACAGATTTCGGAGATTAATCCTAACTTGTGACGAGCTGTACAGTCAAATTGGAATCCTAGGCCACTTGGGAACTACATGGTTCTTGTGGCCTAAGGTTCCATTCGGCTGTGTACAATTGTACATTTATTCAGTGAATGTGTCTAAAATTCGAATCTCAATGATTAAGGGCCTGTTTCACCGTGTTCTAAAATCTATATATATAAACGGCAATGTCCTGACTGACTGACTGACTTAAATCAACGCACAGCCCAAACCGCTGGTCCTAGAGAGTTCAAACTTGGCATGTACATTCTTTATAATGTTTAGAGGCGCACTAAGAACGGATTTTTGAAAATTCATCCCGTAAAGGGGTTAAATGGGGGGTTAAAATTTGTATGGGGAAATAAGATAAGTTGGGCTATTTTATTCGAAACTTCACAGGAATGTTTTTAATAATAAATAAGTAAACACATGTTTCAGGTTTTTTGACAATTCATCCCTTAAAGGGGTTAAATGGGGGGTTAAAGTTTGTATGGAAAAATAAGATTAGTTGGGCTATTTTATTCGAAATTTCACAGGAATGTTTTTAATAATAAATAAGTAAACACATGTTTCAGGTTTTTTGAAAATTCATCCCTTAAAGGGGTTAAATGGACTGTTAAAGTTTGTATGGGGAAATAAGATTAGTTGGGCTATTTTATTCGAAACTTCACAGGAATGTTTTTAATAATAAATAAGTAAACACATGTTTCAGGTTTTTTGAAAATTCATCCCTTAAAGGGATTAAATGGAGGGTTAAAGTTTGTATGGGGAAATAAGATTGGTTGGGCTATTTTATTCGAAACTTCACATGAAAGTTTTTAACAATAAATAGGTAAACACGTTTTTCAGGTTTTTTGAAAATTCATTCCCTATAGGGGTTAAATGGACGGTTAAAGTTTGTATGGGGAAATAAGATTAGTTGGGCTATTTTATTCGAAATTTCACAGGAATGTTTTTAATCTATATCTATATATATAAACGGCAATGTCCTGACTGACTGACTGACTTAAATCAACGCACAGCCCAAACCGCTGGTCCTAGAGAGTTCAAACTTGGTATGTAGATTCTTTATAATGTTTAGAGGCGCACTAAGAACGGATTTTTGAAAATTCGTCCCGTAAAGGGGTTTAATGGGGGGTTAAAATTTGTATGGGAAAATGAGATTGATTGGGCTATTTTATTCGAAACTTCACAGGAATGTTTTTAACAATAAATAAGTAAACACGTATTTCAGGTTTTTTTTTAATTCATTGCCTATGGGGGTTAAATGGAGGGTTAAAGTTTGTATGGGGAAATAAGATTAGTTGGGCTATTTTATTCGAAACTTCACAGGAATGTTATTAATAATAAATAAGTAAACACATGTTTCAGGTTTTTTGAAAATTTCACCCCTTAAAGGGGTTAAATGGAGGGTTAAAGTTTGTATGGGGAAATAAGATTGGTTGTGCTATTTTATTCGAAACTTCACATGAATGTTTTTAACAATAAATAAGTAAATACGTATTTCAGGTTTTTTGTAAATTCATTCCCTATGGGGATTAAATGGAGGTTTAAAGTTTGTATGGGGAAATAAGATTAGTTGGGCTATTTTATTCGAAACTTCACATGAATGTTTTTAACAATAAATAAGTAAACACTGATTTCAGGTTTTTTGAAAATTCATTCCCTATGGGGGTTAAATGGAGGGTTAAAGTTTGTATGGGGAAATAAGATTAGTTGGGCTATTTTATTCGAAACTTCACATGAATGTTTTTAACAATAAATAAGTTAACACTTAAATCAGGTTTTTTGAAAATTCATTCCCTATGGGGGTTAAATGGAGGGTTAAAGTTTGTATGGGGAAATAAGATTAGTTGGGCTATTTTATTCGAAACTTCACAGGAATGTCTTTAATAATAAATAAGTAAACACATGTTTCAGGTTTTTTGAAAATTCATCCCTTAAAGGGGTTAAATGGAAGGTTAAAGTTTGTATGGGGAAATAAGATTGGTTGGGCTATTTTATTCGAAACTTCACATGAATGTTTTTAACAATAAATAAGTAAACACGTGTTTCAGGTTTTTTGAAAATTCATTCCCTATGGGGGTTAAATGGATGGTTAAAGTTTGTAAGAAGGAACCAGATTCGTTGGGCTATTTAATTCAAAACTTCATAGAAGTGTTCTTGCCAATGAAGATGTAGGTATTTATCTACATACCATGTTACATACGAGTAACATAGGTACGATGAATACGTAGATACTTTTAATATTAAATTTTGGTAAGTAATGCAGTTTGCTACATAAAAGGTCATTGTGAGGTTTTAGTTTTTAAGTCTAGCTAGACAAAACCATATTTATTTGTTTGTTCGTAAAAAATATCTACAATTTTGCATGGCGACATAGGGTAAGTGCTCCAGTGAATGAACACTTAAGGAAATTTTCAACTTAATATTTTTTTTGTGGCCAGGAGCAATAATGAAGTTCAAATATGAATGTTCTTATAGAATAAACCACTATTGTAGTTTTCTAAAATCAATCTTATTTTGCATTAGTGCTGCACAGTTTTAAATTAAAGCTAGCTGTAGGGGATAAAATGGAAAATCACCAGTGAATGAACACAAAATTCTAGTAAATGAACAAATGAAACCAATGAATGAACTACCTTAAAAATAATGTATTAAAATGCAAAAAGTACTCTTATTTTTAATTGCTAGTGCTAGTAATATTCGATAATTGAATTTGAACTTTAAGGAGACATAATAACTATAAACATAATTAAACGACATCAATTACAGTTCCACATTCCTGCGTATTCTGGGATGGTTCAACTAACTCTTCCGTTACCATTGAAGAGTGACCATATTTGTCGCTTTCGTTAAAAAGTAAACTGGGCTCATTCTGTATATCAATTATAGCAGTTGAATACTTTTGATTAACCAAAGATCTCTCTATATTTGTTTCTTCAGTGCCATGAATTTGGACAATTTCTGTTATTTAAATAGCGTTTATTTTGAGATATTAAAACTGGCACTTGATAGTTCACTAGTTACAACAGCTTTTAGAGGTTTGTCGAGAGATTCTTGGTCATAATGGAATCTTTAATACGATCTTTTAACCTTTCCATGTCTTAAAACCAGACAAAATACAAAATAAATGATTTAGTTCATTCACTGGTATTCGCAATCTAATTAATGAACTAACTGTGTTTGCGGTAGTTCATTAAAAATTGAATATATCAAGTATTGTTCGAACACTGACCTTTTGCTAGACAGCACATTTCTATTAAAGTCATAGAAAACCAAATCTTATAATAACTACTAAAACGTCAGATATGGAACAAACAATAAAACACGCAATTCCAGTGAATCAACTCCCCCGTTCATTCACTAGGTTTAAGCCATTTTTAACTTCTAGTTATAGAACACTGGATTAAAAACCACATTTTTAAACGAAATCACATTAAACTATACTTTAATAGCATGATCATAACGTTCCGGTTTCAATAAAACACGCACTGTACCTGGGAAATGCACGAAACGCACACAATAACACATTAAACACAACGTAAGCTTCCCTCAATCCTTATAACACCTCCATATAAAAAACGAACCGGCGTAATGTGCCCACTTTAGATCATCTCTATTTGGACACTGATGCATATGAGTTGTTATAAGTGCTACCAGAACTTGTCAAATAAAGTTCCTACCCGAAAAAAAAATATTACGCGCTGTAGAAATGTACAGAAAACTTATTTTACGAAAAAAACTTGCATTTTGTTCATTCACTGGATTTGTTCATTCACTGGAGAACTTACCCTATATTATGATTCAAAGCGAACGAATTTCAAATGTTTGTTTGACAGCTCGTGGACAGTATAAATGTATGTATAACCAGCGCGGGTACGCGGGCCGCCTCACTGTAAATTCAGCTTTCTGATTCGTGTAGTTTATTTGCAATTAAGTATTTAATTATATCATACTAATATGCTGTTCAATGAAACAGACTTCAAACAGAATGTAATAAGGTAAGATTCTACTTAGGTTTAGGAAAGGTTAGAACTGCGACCCCACACAGAAACGAACGGCTATCAAAGTAGGTTTTGGGTTAGATTAGAAATGCGACTCCACACAAAAACGAACGACTATCAAAGGAGGTTCAGGTTAGGTTTGAATAGTAACCCCACACAGCAACGAACGGCTTTGAAAGTAGGTTTATTTATTTATTTATTTATTGAAACTTTATTGCACAATATAAAAGAGTACAAATGGCGAACTTAACGCCTTAAGGCATTCTCTACCAGTCAACCATTGGGCTAAACAGAAAGCTTTGGTTTGGTGCAGGATTTAAACTTTAGTGATATTGATTCTTTAATCAAGTCAATTATTATTTTATATAAATAAAATACTTGTACTTACACAAATACAAAATTTAAATACATATTATATAACATAGACATATTTACATACATATACATATATATATATATATCTGTACCTGGTGCGAGACAAGACACAACACTTAGTCGCGAATATTTTACGGTTATTGAAATAGGTTTAGGTTATGTTAGGTTTGAACTCCAACCCCACACAGAAACTAACGGCTATTAAAGTAGGTTTATGTTAGATTAAAACTGCGACCCCACACATGAGCAAACGGCTATCAAAGTAGTTTAAGGTTAGGTTAAAACTGCGACCATTGCGATTCCACGCAGAAATGAACGGTTATTCAAATAGGTTTAGGTTAGGTTAGAACTGTGACCCCACAGATAAGCAAACAACTATCAAAGTAGGTTCAGGTTAGGTTAGAACTGCGACCCCACACATAAGCAAAGGGCTATCAAAGTAGGTTTAGGTTAGGTTAGAACTGCGACCCCACACATAAGCAAATGGCTATCAAAGCAAGTTTAGTTTAGAACTGCGACCCCACACATAAGCGAACAGCTATCAAAGTAGGTTTAGGTTAGGTTAGAACTGCGACCCCACACATAAGCAAACGGCTATCAAAGCAGGTTTAGTTTAGGTTAGAACTGCGACCCCACACAAAAGAAAACGGCAATCAAAGTAGGTTAGGTTAGAACTGCGACCCCACACAAAAGCAAACAGCTATCAAAGTAGGTTTAGTTTAGGTTAGAACTGCGACCCCACACAAAAGTAAACGGCTATCAAAGTAGGTTTAGGTTTGGTTAAAACTGCGACCAGTGCGACCCCACATAGAAACGAACGGCTATTAAAATATGTTTAAGTTAGGTTACAACTGTGACCCCACATATAAGCAAACAGCTATCAAAGTAGGTTCAGGGTTAGTTTAGAACTGCGGAATAAATATTACTAAATTTAAACCAAACTAAAATAAGAACCCGTAAAGGAAAACCTCAAGCACCATTCAAACTTCCCCGATTAAAATTTACTGAAAATTATTCTTCGACAGAATGACTGATGTGATGTCTGATGTCGATGAAATGAAAATACTTGAACCGTTGTCTTTTAAACAACATTCGATTAAATGATCGTCAACAAGTCAAGGCGAAACCCAAAAAAAAATATCACAAATAATAAACTTATTTCGGCCACTTTTGAATCTCCTGAGAAAAAAAAACAAAATAGGATTCATTATTTGCAGGAAACCGTGTAACATGCATAATACATAACTACATACAATCGAAATGGTAACCTCCTTCTTTTTTGAAGTCGGTTGAAAATATTTTTTTTCATAGAAGTCCAAAATCTACGCGTGCGAAGCCGCGGGCAAAAGCTAGTATAATATATCTGTCAGATAAAATCATGTCAGCCGTTCTTTATTATCTACCAGTGAAAATATTTTTTTATATGACGGAGATCTTTATTCCAGGGATTGCAAGTAAGAAAACTGGCAAACATAAAGTACGAGTTAGAAACAAATAATCATCAAATCTTGCCAGTAAAATTCGAATAGCTCGGTTACCGATTGAGTTGACATTTTGTTTAATACATTATTATACAGGGTGATATTTGGGTCGTGTAGCAAGAGTGAACAGGGTAAGTACTAGGGACGGTCATACAGAGAAACTTTCAGTATGGAGACAAACCTGTTTTCGCGAAAAATACTCCTAATTATTAAGTAATTGTTGCTTAATAATTAACTCGTAATTAGGATATTTTTTTCGCGATTTCACAGCTACAGTGAAAGTTCCTCAGCATAATCGTCCCTAATATTCTGTTCATTCCTGCTCCACGACCCAGATGTTGAAAATCTAATATAATTGATGTCAAATCTGTCCGCAATGACTTTTAGAATGCCGTTGGAACTGCTCCTGACTCGGCCAAGCAAGGACGCTACTTCTTCCGCATGATTGGTGGGAATCCGTCCGTCCGGGTTTCGCTGAAAATGTAGGCATCTGCTAGGCAGTCCAGTATATTCAAAGGCTTGTATTAAAATTTTTTTTAGTACAGATGGTGCCTTTTTTAGGCTCTAGTGCGAGAAGTGGCTCATTTTACGTCAGGTCCAAAACTTCGGAGGGCCGTCTGTAGTTTGTACTAAAAAACGTCGTGCGAGACACGTGCAAAAAGGAAATTCGTAATTTGTATCGATTTAAAGCACTCCTTTAGGTCGTGTTTCAAAACATCGCCACTCGTTTCGGATTTCCTGTTTTTAATTAAACGGTTTTTATTAACTTCACCGCGTATCAACTGTCGTCGATGCTTCAAATCTTGTGATCGATTTTTCGACCACTTTTACTGCACCGAAATCAATAAAATTTGGAACTCTTATCGAGTCCCCATGACAATGCAATATTATAAAATTTTTATCCTTGTATCCTCAAAGCCTGATGCTGCAGACGTACTGCCTTCCTTAACCGAGAGTGTTAAACACGTGAAAATGAAAATATAGCATGTTTGGCATAATCAAATACTAACAGCCTGACCTTGACTTCCAACTCCTCACTCCTGATGCTGCAGTACTGCCCACAATAACCGCAAAGTTTATCTTTTATCTATATCTTGATTTTAAAGAAGTTCTTTAGATATGAAGTATATAGGTAGAAAAGAAACATGCAAATTTTATACTAACGTCCAACTCCTCAAATCTGATACTCCAGTGTTACTGCCTGCCACAACCGCTAGGTTTAACGATATGTAGATTTTGAAGTACTGCTTTAGATATTTAGTAGAAATTCTTACGGATTTAATTATCATGATCATCATCATATCAGCTGAAAGACGTTCACTGGTGAATATAGGCCTCCCCCAAAGATTGCCATAAGGACCGGCCCCGTGCCGCCCGTATCCAGCGACTTTCACCAGGTCATGAGTCCACCTTGTGGGGGGGGCCTACCCACGCTGCGCCTTCCGGTACGTGACCGCCACTCGAGCACCTTACCGCCCCAACGGCCATCGTTTCCGTCAGCCCCACCCACTTCAATTTAGCGATTTGAAGAGCTATATCGGTTACATTAGTTCTGCTGCGACTCTTAGCATAGGCCTCTCCATTGCCCTTTGGGTGACTTTGAGCCTTCTTTGGGCCTCACCCATTGTACACGACCACGGTTTAGTACCGTATGTCATTACTGAGGCCCTCCGGCTGATAGACTCATAGGGTCACGGCTGATAGGGTGACAGCGTGAGTGGTTCGCGTAGGACGAGCCGTCGGGCCTGCGGCCCTCCAGCTGATAGAGTGAGTGTGTGTGTGATTCGCGTGGGGCCAGCTGACAGAGTGACAGCGTGAGTGGATCGCATAGGGCGAGCCGTCGGGCCTGTGGCCCTCCAGCTGATAGAGTGACAGCGTGAGTGGATCGCGTAGGGAGAGCCGTCGGGCCTGCGGCCCTCCGGTTGATAGACTCACAGCGTGAGTGGTTCGCGTAGGGCGGGCTGTCGGGTCTGCGGCCCTCCAGCTGATAGAGTGACAGCGTGAATGAATCCCGTAGTGCGAGCCGTCGGGCTTGCGGCCCTCCAGCTGATAGAGTGACAGCGTGAGTGGATCGCGTAGGACGAGCCGTCGGGCCTGCGGCCCTCCAACTGATAGAGTGACAGCGTGAGTGGATCGCGTAGAACGAGCCGTCGGGCCTGCGGCCCTCCAGCTGATAGCGTGACAGCGTGAGTGGATCGCGTAGGGAGAGCCGTCGGGCTTGCGGACCTCCAGCTGATAGAGTGACAGCGTGAGTGGATCGCGTAGGGCGAGCCGTCGGGCCTGCGGCCCTCCAGCTGATAGAATGACAGCGTGAGTGGATCGCGTAGGGAGAGCCGTCGGGCCTGCGGCCCTCCAGCTTATAGAGTGACAGCGTGAGTGGATCGCGTAGGGAGAGCCGACGGGCCTGCGGCTATCCAGCTGATAGAGTGACAGCGTGAGTGGATCGCGTAGGGAGAGCCGTCGGGCTTGCGGACCTCCAGCTGATAGAGTGACAGCGTGAGTGGATCGCGTAGGGCGAGCCGTCGGGCCTGCGGCCCTCCAGCTGATAGAGTGACAGCGTGAGTGGATCGCGTAGGGAGAGCCGTCGGGCCTGCGGCCCTCCAGCTGATAGAGTAACAGCGTGAGTGGATCGCGTAGGGCGAGCCGTCGGGCCTGCTGCCCTCCAGCTGATAGAGTGACAGCGTGAGTGGATCGCGTAGGGAGGGCCGTCGGGCCTGCGGCCCTCCAGCTGATAGAGTGACAGCGTGAGTGGATCGCGTAGGGAGAGGCGACGGGCCTGCGGCCCTCCAGCTGATAGAGTGTCAGCGTGAGTGGATCGCGTAGGAAGAGCCGTCGGGCTTGCGGCCCTCCAGCTGACAGAGTGACAGCGTGAGTGGATTGCGTAGGGAGAGCCGTCGGGCCTGCGGCCCTCCAGCTGATAGAGTAACACCGTGAGTGGATCGCGTAGGGCGAGCCGTCGGGCCTGCGGCCCTCCAGCTGTTAGAGTGACAGTGTGAGTGAATCGCGTAGGGCGAGCCGTCGGGCCTGCGGCCCTCCAGCTGATAGAGTGATTCCGTCAGACCTGCGGTCCTCCGGTTGGTCGACTGAGAGAACGAGTTTATATTTTATAGTCTCAAAATTCGACTTGTATATTGAGTACAATATAAAAATTTTAACTTGATTTTCTCAATAAACCAAATTGATTGATATATTCCTTATTGTCAGGTCTCTGTTATCTAAGGTACTTATTGTATAAATAACACGTCCATTTGAGACACTTCGGGCATTCAAGCTTAGGTGCATTAACCACGCCCAGCCTTTGGTTTTCATTTGTCGATCGAGATATTTAATAACATTTTTTAGTGTCGGATTTCTAAAAATATCTATTCAGCAGGGATTCGCTTCCCGTTACACATAAAAGAATGTTCATTACGTTTACATATGTGTCGTGATTCGTGATGAAAGCGCGAGAGCATAAGCGCTACTTAGCATGCATAATTTGTATTACAGTATATTATAAACAACATCTTTGATCTAGAATAAGTAGGTATAGTATCGGAAATTATCTCAACAATTGCACTAAAAACTTGAAAATAAAATAAGTAAAAAAAGTTTTAAGTTAAACGGTTTTTATTGCACCAAAAACTAGAAAATAAAAATGTATTGTATCTAACCGTAGATGCTACTTTCTGTAGATTACTCACGTGAAACTATTGTCACTGTAGGTAGTCTTCACAAGTCGGATGCTGAAAGCCACGTTTAGCCTCTATGTCAGTGGATTAAGCGTTACCTAATCGGAAACTTTTACCAAACTAAAATAAAAACGTGGGGCGTTATTATAAAGAAACGTACAAGTTCAAAATATGTAATTGTAGCTTTGATTTTGCAATTAATCATCCATCTGTTCCATCACTTCTACAAGAGAGGTAAATAGCTTTTATCAAGGCCAGAATAAAACTTATTACACTATTCCCGTCTTGATTTCTATGTGTGTTCTTAAATATATAGTGACTTAATCACAATTGCGTACGCCCCACGTTTTTATTTTAGTTTGGTAAAAGTTTCCGATTAACGCTTAATGCACTGACATAGAGGCTAAACGTGGCTTTCAGCATCCGACTTGTGAAGACTACCTACAGTGACAATAGTTTCACGTGAGTAATCTACAGAAAGTAGCATCTACGGTTAGATACAATACATTTTTATTTTCTAGTTTTTGGTGCAATAAAAACCGTTTAACTTAAAACTTTTTTTACTTATTTTATTCACACTTGTGTCGTAATGTACTATTATTGACAGAAACTTTGATATTTGTTGCAGCGCGTGCTAGAACCAGCATCGTTCTCCGTGTCAGCTGATCGGCGGTTCTTACTGCTGGCCCAAAATCTGCGGCGACTGCACTCACACTCCTACCTCGCGCGGTACACCGTCTACGATATACTTACCACGTGAGTTTCATGGTGCCCTGGTACTTCTCAATCCAATTTCATGACTCTTATGCTCTTATCTACTTAAGCCGATCCCGATGGATAAGATTGCAAGGAAGCTCAGAGGTGTACCGTGTAGCGGTGCGTAATTTACCTGCTTTTCAATCAAGGTTTGCATTTTTTGCAAATAAAAGGCGGTTAGGGAACAGCGTAATGTTATATCACATATCACATTAATTAGCCTAGCAGCTCTTGCTGATTTAAAAAAAATGTGTTGGAACCAGCATAGTTCTTTATGTCAACGGACCGGCGGTTATTGCTGCTGGCCCAAAATCTGCGGCGACTGCACTCACACTCCTACCTCTACGATATACTTACCACGTGAGTTTCATGATGCCCTGGTACCTTTTAAACTAATTTCATGACTCTTATGCTCTGGTATCAAGCTGATCCCACCACTACATACATAAAATTGCTTGGAAGATTTGTACCGCTGCGTAATGTACCTGCTGCGTAATCAAGGTTTGCATTTTTTTTAATAATAAGAGGATAGGTAACAGCGTAATGTCATCTCACCTTCGCGTGCCCAGTACAAAAACCTTGCGTAGTCCGAAAAATTTGTACTAGGGCCAGCTTTCTTCTCCATGTCAGCTGACTAGCGGTTCCCTCTGCTGGCTCAGATTCTTCCTCTACCTCTCAATCCTGTTTCATGACTCTCCTATTGGGTACAATTGGCACATCTGCAAAATTTTCGGCAAATATTAAACACACCACGCGAGTTTCATTATATCCTGGTACCTTCAGAACTAGTTAAGCAACTATTGGTAGAATCGCGAAATCTTAAGGTGCATGCAGACCAAAAGAGCATTCGCTGTTCTATCCCCCGCTCTACGAAATTCGATCGGTACACAAAACGTGATTGGTTGATTTCGTAGAACGGGCGCTAGAATAGCGAATGCTCTTTTGGTTTAAATGCACCTTTAAGTAGCATACAAAGGTGTTCGTAATATATACACTATCTACAGTATCTACGCACGCCCACTTAGGATAGGTTTTATCAAAAATTAAAAATATCGCGATCAAAACGTCAAATGGTTACAAAGTATCAAATCAGATTCTGATCCCTAAAAGTAATGACGAAATTAAAGGATAAAATTATAAATTCACCGCCATAGATTTACAATAATAACGGGATACACAGTCCGCCGGAAAAAGTGGCACAAAAATTAAGCTGCAAATTATGACAGTGCGGCTAGTTGCCGCTTAGTCGTCTTTGGGCCGCGAGTAGTGACTGTCAACAATATGACAAAATGTGCCGCGAAGAACTGCGTAAAAACAATGCGAAAGTCAGGAAAAAAGATGGCATATACTTCTTTTGGTGTATTTTATGCATAATATAAGAGCATTTACGAGTATTCCTCGTATTTTCATGGTTTTAGTTAATTTAATTTGTTAGTATAAAATGACATGTCATGGAACAAAAATGTGAGGAGTCAGTATTAGGTCCATAATATTTTTATTTTATGGTACCCAAAACGTAATTTTTAAATTACAAAAGAAATGTATGGTGACGTCAGACGATTAAAAAAATGCAGCTACGGCAAATCATTTTAATTTGTATTGATTACTTAAGTTGTATAAGTAGCGAATTTATAGTATCAGGTATTTATTAATATATTTTAATTTGAGATTCCCACATAATCTTCAGCGACGTTTAGGTACTATGGACCAATATTATAGCTCGAGATCGACGTGACGCACACTATAAGCCTAGTCACGCGAGTGTCGTATGCTCCGCTCATTTTCCGGTATTTGAAATATATATCACCAGCAAAGGATTGCATCGAATTGTAGCTACTGCTAAACCTGTCTTTAACGTATGTAAGTTAATTCGTTTAGCTAAGTTTCACATTATTTTCTCTAAAATGGTCGCATGGCCAGTATTTATTTACTTAAAAAAACCATTTGTTTTTGTTGCATAGAGAGTCTTTGTCTTCAGACCAATTATTATGCAGGTTATTATTTGTGTTAATGTCAAAAAACAGTAGTAGAAAAATATTATTATCCATGTCCTCAGGTCCTAATTGACCTGGTTTCACTATAGCTACTACAATGTAATACTAGCATAAGTAGCATTATTTAGTACTTAGAAGCGAATAATGACAAATATTATGCTGTAAATAAACATATTTCTTTTGATATTTTCTACTTCCTAATTCACATACGCACATAGGAGTATATGCATTAAAAAACCGCTTAAAAGTCGAAATAGCTAAATCAGTCAAATTCACCGCCTAACGTTTTTTTACATTCCTGACTAACCGGTCCACCTGATACAAGGCTTAAAATCTCCCACCCCTTACGAATCCCTGAGCAAGATCGGTCGGAACCTAGTTATTGTTACAAGTGTACGATTTTGTTCTCGGCGATTTCATCTTTGCAAAGTTTACTTTTTGTCGTGGTATTTTTGTGTGGCCGCGGATTGAGAAAAAAGCTTTTGAACTTGGAAGATGAAGGTATGTACTTTATTATTCTGCAATAGTTTACGAATATTGGTTATAAATAATATATTTAAAACCTGGTTAATTTGTGTAGTTAAATTTCGATATTTTTACTAAGAAAATTTAAGACAATCGTAGTTTTGTTTATGTGTCGGGACTTGGCAACTTAGTTTTTTTAGATCGAAATAATGTTAAGGTCTATGTACATCGATTGCATAAGAAAAACTGTCCGCATACGTCCGCCATTCAGATTTTCAGTAGGTTAAAGTTACAGCGTCATAAACGTAAATCATTTGAAAATCATACTTTGTTGGTTTTTGTTACAGATTCTTTGGAAATGTTTTAAGAATTTGGTAAACGAACATTATTTAGCATAATGCAAGCATGTAAAGGAAAGAAAACAGGAACATTTTTTTTCTTTTTTGGAAGAAACACGGTTTCGAATTACTCATTGTCGTGAGACAACCCAGCGCTCCCAGGCTACGCGATGGAAACGTGTAACATAAAAACGACTTGCGAAGGCCGAAAGCCGAGGTTCGTGCAGGTCCGAAGGCCCGGAATGTTCCCCGCCGCGCGCTCGCCTCTGCGAGGCCGAGAACCGTGCTGCGGGAGATTCCAATTCCCGGCGATACCTACAAACATATCCAACCCCCATGCAATTCCCTACACAAATGTCAAGGCACAACTTGGACAACTCAGACAAGAATACATTTCCGGGCCTGCCCCCCACAAGAAGAGGCCGCACTGCGCAAAATACCATTTTTTAGGGTTCCGTAGTAAACTACGAACCCTTATAGTTTCGCCATGTCTGTAGCATAGCGCAATGGCCGTTAAAACTAGAAATTAGCTATTTGGCACAGATATACATATTGATAACATATGATCACATACAATTTTTTCTTATAATTTGTGGTAAAGTGGGGATGATTTTTTTTATTTTGTTGCAATCCTATAGTGTAGGGTATCGTTGAATAGGTCTTTCAAAAAGAATAAGGGACCCAGAAGAAAGTTGTTTTATAAAATAATTATTTTCGGAGATAACCGCTTCAGAATAAAAAAAAATTCTCCTTCCCCCTCAAACTATTGATCCGTGGGTCCAAAAATATGTAAAAAAATCACGAATCGTGGGTTCATGGAATACTTAAAAATAAACCTATTTCGAACATAATCGGCCTAGTCGTTTTTGACTAACTACGGAACCCTACATTGAACATGGCCCGACATGCTCTTGGCCGGTTTGTAATATATGATTACAATCAAATTTTTTGTTTTATTCCTTAAAATCCTCAAAAAACCAATGAAATATTTTTAAACGGTTTTATGATTGAAATACTCCTATGTGATACGTGTACATTGTGACAGACGACAATTATTTAAATTACCAATAAAGCTACTCCCATCATTCTCTGTTCATTTTAGATGTCAACCGTCAGGAGCTGTCAGATAACGTCTAATCATAATTAAAATAGAATCATAGGTTTGAAAAGTTTTTACTTAAATAAGACTTCAATGTGCAGATTTGACACTTAATGTTTACGGCATTAAGCACAAGTTTCTACGAATTTTGTATCCTAAAGTAAATAAGCAGTAAGCGATATTATCATCAACCGGACAAAATCAGCTCATGCCATATTGTGCCATGTTTTTTGATATTCTTGTTCCGCACAGGGTGTCTACCTATTTAAACGTCATTGTTCACCGCCCTATAAATTCACCGGATAAAATTTGCCATTCTCGAAATAACTGTCGTTTGAATACAGCCTTAAACCGCGGAGATAAGGACTATAGATTTGTTAACTAAGAAAAAGCAGCGGTAAAAGAATAATGGTTATTTTATAAATTATCTCCAAGAGGAATCTACGAATAACTAAAGACTTGTAATTGGTACGTCGGATTTGTAGTTGAAATGATTGATTACTACTAATTTGGTTTGCTCATTTGATTAATTGATCATTAATTTGCTGGTTTCCATAGTTTAGTCGGTAACCTTGCTTGCGAAATTGAAGGTTCTGGGTTCAAATTATTGTATCTGGATACACGATTCTTTACACTTTTTAATTATTTTCGTTCTTTTTCAAGAAACCTTAGGCACTGGTCTCACCGCGAACTACTAAGCTATGAACTATGGGCTATAAACACGAACAAAAGATACTCGCCCGGCGGTGATAGCTGATAGCTGGCCGAGTATCGCCGTGTCTCTTTAATTTACACGGGAGTGCGTATCTTTTGTTTGTGTTTATAGCCGATAGTTCATAGCTTAGTAGCTCGCGGTGAGACCAGTGCCTTAGGCACTTGTCCCACCGCGAGCGAGTAATAAGAGCTACGAGCTATCGGCTATAAAAACGAACAAAAGATAAGTGAGCCCGTGAAAATAAAGGTGCATTCAGACCAAGCGAACATTCGCTATTCTAACCTCCCACTCTACGAAATTCGATCGTTACACAAAACGTGATTGGTTGATTTCGTAGAGCGGGGGATAAAACAGCGAATGCTCTTTTGGTCTGAATGCACCTTAAGAGAGACACAGCGATTTTTAAAGTTACTCGCGCAGCCATGAGCTATAAATTTAATGTCGCCGTATCTCTATTGTTCACATGGGGGTGCTTATCTGGTCGTTTCTATAACCGATATCTCATAGCATAGCTAACCCGCTCGCAGTGGGATAAGTGCTTTAAAGTTATTATTTTTAGAAACTTGATGACGTTCATTAAGTATGTCTGTAATATCATGAACATAATTATTATTTATGCAATTTATAATACAGGCTAAAAATGCTGTCACATACGGACAGACAGACGGACTGGGCGAAACTATACAAGCAGTAATCAATGATGCAAGACGCAGAAAAACGTAAACTAAAATCTTCACTAATTTAAAAGACTAACAAAGCAAAGTTAACAGCTAAACGCCTTTTCTAGAGCTACTCACATTGTTCAAGTGTCGTTAATTCTTGGCAACACTGCTTGAGCCAGAGGGCACTCCGCTTCAGTCGACGATGAACGAAATAGATGAACACTTTGTTGAGATTCTGTAGAAGTGTCAAAGACAAAATAAGGTGTACACAAAAATGTTCAAAATAATTATGTCCCAGTGCACTCTAATTCTGCGTAATAAGAACGTCGTAACATATTTATGAGCGGATTCTTTCGATACTTATTTTTGCACTTGACTGTACTGTACACTCGCGGTCAAATATAATGCACATATCATCAGCCTATCTTAGTCCACTGCTGGACTTAGGTCTCTCCTATAAACTCTGCGTATAGTCGCATTATGAGGTAAATGCCTATAACTGCCACGCTGGGCAAGTGGATTGGAGGTTGCAGTAATGTGCAGTTGTTATGCATGTGTTCACGATAACGAACAACTTTCTCTATAGAGCATTTAAATCGAAATCTTGAAATAAATTTGGTCCCACCGGCTGACCAAAATTTTATGGAAAGTATTTTTTTTCGAGATTTTGATATGAGTCCCATAAGGAAAGTTGTTCGTTATCATGGACACTTGCAGTTAGCAGCTTAGTACACTCTGTAGGTATAGTTCTGTGGACTAAACACTACCCGATATGGACAGTTGTCAGAAACATTTTTTTATTATTCATATAAATGAGTGAGTCTATACGACAAGGTCGTTGGTTCCAACTGTGCCATAATTTAATCAGATCAGTGTTCTCGAGTGAAAAGACACTCGATAAGAAGTGATTCGATTCTAAATTATTAGCTGAAAGAAAATTTATTGGCAAATTACGTATACCAATTGCCTGTAGAATCTAAAAAAACAAATATAGATGATATTCCATGGCGTTTGACGTCTTTGACAAATATCGTGAAACACGTTCGCAGATATTATGTTTACATTGATTTGATACTAATAAATATTATAGTACATTGTGCATCAAGGGAGGTAAGTACGGAATTACTAACGAGAGTGTGAGAAGCCCGACGCCGTCGGGCGGAGGACTTTTATGACTCGAGTTAGTATTCCGCTTACCGACCGTGATGCATTTATTACAATGTTTTTCATCACACTTGCCCACAAAAAAATAAGTTTTAAGACAAAATATTATTAAATGACGTACTGACATTTCTATTACTCCTTAGGGAACTTCACTTTTCTATTACTCCCGCTGCGCGCGCAAGCAATGGTGCGCTTAGACAGCAAGTGTGATGAAAATATATTTAACCAACTCTACATAACTGAATTAAACTTTACTCACAAGGATTGTTAGAAAATATAACTTGTTTTGAGACTTCGTTAATTTCTCTGCTTAATTATTCCGGATCAAATGTAAGTTTTCTGTTTGACTCAATGGTTGACTGGTAGAGAATGCCTTAAGGCATTAAGTCAGCCATTTGTAAATTTTTGTAACTGTGCAATAAAGGTTAAATAAATAAATTGTTGGACCGCATATACTTATGTTAAGCGTGGCGTCTCCTTTTTTACGACATATTTTCGTAGTAGGTCCAGTTAGAAAAATAAGCATCAATGGAAATCTTTTACTTTAGTTTTATCTAAGTTTTTAAATTATTAATGACGAGATTTGTGTAACAACTGCGTCAATCATATAATAATTACACTAAATCGAAGATATTTGACATAATTTTGGACCACAGTTGGGAGCTTTTGGACTATAGTTGGGTAGTTTTACGGTTCCACATCTATTGCCCTCTATATACAGTGTGTAAATCTAATACGGGTGATCAATTAAACCAGGCATGGGATTCATCAGTGTAATCACGGATTACAAGGTTTTTTAAAAGTTACTCTTAATTATGACCCCACAGAATTTTTTTAAGATTATCGGAGCAGCAATGTAGGTACGAACATTTGTTATTGTTGATATGGCAGTTATGTCATCTGCTTTTGAAATTAGCTGTCATCGAGTGTTTAACTCGCGGATGTTGCTCTACATTGCGCGCTGAATTATTTTGTATGGAAAATTTTGTTGCTCTAATTTTAAGTAAAAGTTATTTGAATGTACTTATTATGTCGTAAACTAACACTCGTTAAAAGCTTCGCCCGTATTAGACTTACACCCTGTATAAACTTTAAAGTGGTGTTCAAAGCAATGCAGGCTTCATCAAAATAGAAGCGCTGATTTCCCATTAGCTATCTCCGGCCTGTCTCTACAGGCCACCTGCTCGAGCTGAGGCGCATTCCCTCGCCTTACCGACTCAGAGTAGGAATGACTACTACTTTAACTGTTTTTTCATCACACCTCTTCGGTCATTATGCCCTAGGGCAATCAAGGATTTTCATACACCATTACGTCGCACTAGTGCGGCGCCCGTCGCCGCACGCAGGCGGGCGCCGGAATTTCTGTTATAAAAATTATAAATTTAAGTCATCCCTGATTTTGAGAAATGATTTAGACCATTTTAGAGTAGTTTTGTGAAAATATATTGTTCTATCTACTTTTTTTGCCTCAAGTGCCTCAAGTGTGATGAAAAACATTGTGTGTGCATGGGTACAAAAATAATGATCAATTTCTTATTTACCGCGCTTAATACACAATGTATTATTAAAGTGATGTTCATTAAAGCAATGCAGGCTTCATCAAAATGGAAGCGCTGATTTCTCATTAGGCGCATGTACCCACATCACAAGCCTTAATTGAACTTACCGTGGGACTAGGTCGGTTTGTGTTGTGTAAGATGTCCCAAGAAATTTATTTATTATATCTTTTCGTTTCTTGGACGAGAAAGTAGTCGATAGGTCATCGCTTACTCGCCTTTGATGTAGTGCCTTAGGAATTACTTGAAGGCTCCCGGCAGATTGCCCCGAGCTCAGGTGGCGATGCCTGGCCTTATACTTGAACCTGTTAGAACCTGAATTGAAACAGCCTTAGTTTTAATCGAAGACTATAAAATTGGGTAATTGGTTAAAGTATCCGTTTGTCAAAGTCAAAGGCATTTATTCAAGTAGGCAGGAGAATACAGCACTTTTGGATGTCAATAATAAAATAATAATGTTGAAGATACATAAGTAACAATCGCTTAACCCTAAGACAAAAATCATAATAGTAAGAACAAAATGTTCGAAAGTCAATAATACAGAAACAATTATAATTATATCAATAGAATAGATTAAAAATTAACAATTACAACAAATAAAATGACATTAATAAATTATATAATAATATAGTATGGCAATTTACATCTACCCATAATTTGTTTTTGGTTGGTACTTGCCTTTTTCATTAGTTTTAGAATATACCTATAGATTTTAGAATCATAACTAACGTTAGACTCAAACATATTAAAATATTATCGAACCGGGATACTCACGTATTTAAATAGATGATTGCTCGACATGTTTCGACCCATTAATAGGGTCCTTGTCCGGAGCACCCTCGGCCAAAGCCCGACGCGTACGGCGAGCCTGCGCCGTGCTAGGAAGGGTACTGGACTGGTAGCCCTTAACGTCACATTTTTAGTTTACAAATATATTCATATAGATAGTATGACTAACTTTCAAAAGACAATGAAAATTATATCGATTTATTAAGCCCTTACATGCAATATTTTTTAAAACCACCAAATAATCGGGTCTTATAAACTTTTTACTTTGCTTATGACAAATAGAACAACATTAAAACAAAGTTTTATCCACGGCAATTAAATCTAACCGTAGTAAGCCTATTTCAATTTAAATCCCACCTAATGAAATAAGTTTCACCATTTGTAACATTATGAGTATTATAAGCTTGTACCTTGTGTACGGGTACCTGTCATTGATTACCTTTCGTAGATTTAGCATGTGGTAGCCAGGGATTTATCTATTTATTTACCCCCTTTTTAGGGTTCCGTAGCCAAAATGGCAAAAACGGAACCCTTATAGATTCGTCATGTCCGTCTGTCCGTCTGTCCGTCTGTCACAGCCAATTTACTCGGAAACTATAAATGCTACAGTAACGAAATTTGGTAAGGATATGTGTTGTATGAACCGCTACAGGAATGTGATACTAAATTGTAAGAAAAACCATTGGGGTGGGGGCCCTCCATACATGTAACTGAGGGATAGAATTTTTTTTTTAGTTGTACATAAGCGTGTGGGGTATTAATAGAAAGGTCTTTGAAAATGATATGAAGGTTTATACATCACATTTTTATTTAAGCAAATCGTTTTCGAGATATCAGGTCTCAAAGTCTGAAAAATGTGTCCCCCCCCCTCTATTTTTTAAACTACGCGATATAAAATTCTGAAAAAAATATATGTTATGCACATTAATAAACTCTATCAACGATTTTTGGTTTGATAAAATTATCTCCTATAGTTTTTGAGGTAGGTTGATTTAACTGTATTTTTTAAATAATAAATTGTTAATGGTACGGAACCCTTTGCGCGCGAGTCCGACTCGCACTTGGCCGGTTTTCATCCTCTTTTCATTTATTCATAAAACGTTTCTTTCAGTCTCATCTATATGTCCACAAGACTGAATGAGACAAATAATACTTAGCGGCTTGTTAAGTTAGGAGGAGTTTATGAATAAGGGGGTAAATCTGTTTTGCTCCAATAAGAAAACAATGAAGTACTGTAGGCGAATTTAATCCTATAAGGCATTTTCTATCGGGATCATGAAATCCACCCCATTTGCTCCTGTGCGTAAGAGTCGACTAAGGGGTGAAAGTGTCACTGAAAATTGGTTTATAGAAGATTGATGATGGGCAGCAAGGTTGAATCGAGACTGCCAGTGAGGTTTTGGAAAGCAGAATAAGCCCCTCGATGTTTTTTTTTTTAAATAAGTTCAAGTTTTACAAGTAGCTCTTAGTAGTTATAGTACCGTAAAACTAGTCCAAAAGCCCCCAACTATGGTCCAAAACTAAGTCAAATATCTTCGATTTAGTGTAATTATTATATTATTGACGCAGTTGTTACACAAAATCTCCTCAATAATGATTATAAAACTTAGATAAAACCAAAATAAAAGATTTCCATTAATGCTCAATTACGAGTTGAACTTGTGGACCATACTCGTAGTTGTAGTACACTGGACTATAGTTGTATGTTTTTACGGTAATGTATTTATTTTTTATTCAGCCTATATTTGTGTCCCACTGCTGGGCAAAGGCCTCTCCCCTCAAACTCCACGACTCCCGAGTGTGTGCTTCCTGCGGCCAGTTGTTAAGAAAGGCATCCAGGTCGTACCGCCATCTCCGTAGTATATAGTATTAATAAAATGTACCCTTCAGAAACTTTCAAAAACCTCCTACAACGGGAATGTACTTATTTTTTGGGCATCTTGCACTTGCATTGAGTCATGTTACGATATAAGAGAACTAAGAATGAATAGGCTGTAAGGCTTGTCCACGAAATAAAGTAGCCATTGCCGTATAATTATTATTTTTAAATGGAACCATACTTTTACTTGGATATTATTAAAAAGAACGGCTCTTCGCGTTTCTTCTCGGACATTGTGGTTGATATTGATATCAATTGCTCCATATAATATTGAATCTTATTTAAAGTAACTTCTGCATTTAAGTAGTGTTTCTTCTTATTTTGCCATTTTGTTTAATTTAGTTTCCCAATTGGTCTTAACTAAATTACAATATCGATACTATAATAAACTGTGAACTCATCTAGTGTTTTAATTTTTTTATCGACATCAAGCCAAACATTCTTGAAATTGTGTCGGAAGATCGCACTTTTTTCAACTTTTGTATTAAGCATTATCTGAAATTATTTTCATTTTGACGGCTTTTAAGCGAATGTTTTTGGATTTTGTATTGTTAAAGTTAAACACGAAACCGAAATAGTATATTACTATAGAGGACGGGAAACGAAGGGTCACAGGCCACGTAGATAATATATTTGGCCGAAGGAACTGAGGAGCCATAAGCTTACGTTTAATGTTATCATCATATAACCCGTCAACCTTCAAGTCAAGGGTGAATAGGCAACTTCTGGGCAAACTCACTCCATCGTAGGCCACGTCTCTGCCCTTGGCTAGTCTGTGGCCATGAGTAAGCCCAATTCAAATTAAAAAAAAAATCCTGACAGCAATGAAGGCTGAGACTTTTATTGACGAACATGTGAGTGAAAATGCTCCGTCTAGTGTGCAGTATTCCGTGAGGCTATTGTACGTGAAATTAACTATTTAAGTTCTGACCTCGGCCCGACCCGACTCTACTCTATTTTTTACTGCGATGGGAATAGTTTGTATGTAATGTAATTTCAAGAGTTTGTGCAGAGGTAATGAAATGGCTTTCATAAATATTATAGAGGAAAACATGTTTCAGTTTTAAATTGAATGTCTCACTAGAAATGCAGATTTTGCTTTTAACCAGCAAGCTACAGTCATAAGTTTTGCATTGAATTACGAAGTTATTTTTGACCGCGTATTAGTGACGGCAGTAATAAAATAATTTGTCACCATCCAAACTCTTCCCGTGAGTGTCGAAGAGTTGACTAAAGGATTGAAGTGTCACAGATTATTGTGAAATCCAAAAATGTTTAAATTTAGCCCATCCTAATGAAGAGATACCCTCAAAATTCGAATCTAGGACCTCCTGCTTGACAAGTTAGTTACTACAGACTGAGCTATCGAGGTTCCCGGAGCAACCTTGCCTACGAAGCTGGAGGTTCCGGGTTCGAATTCCTACGAGGGAATTATTTGTGTATTTATTTATCACAAATATTTGTTCCTTGGTCGTAGCTGTGCATGTAATATCATCATCATCATCATCATCATCATTTCAGCCATTTATCGCCCACTGCTGAGCATAGGCCTCTCTTCTAGTACGCCACTCATGTCGGTCCTGAGCCAATCTAACCCATGTAATATCATAATATGTATTTAAGTATCTATATGTATCTATTTCTGGCGGATGTCCTTAAAGCCGTTAATATTCCGCAGTGCTTGAAGACTTGCCTTTTTAATCAATGTGTCCTGCCCGCCATGACATATGGAGCCGCATGGACGCTGACAAAGGAGGCTGTGCATAAAATACGAGTAGCGCAGAGAGCCATGGAGCGAGCCATGCTCGGTATTAAACTACAAGACCGAGTTAGAAACGTCGAAATCAGAAGTCGCACCAAGGTACGAGACGTAGGAGATACCGTTACTAAACTCAGATGGAACTGGGCAGGACATGTTGCCAGGCAAGTGATGGCAGGTGGACTAAAGTTCTCACGGATTGGTGGCTTATTTCGGATGGGTGTCCCCTGGGCGTCCGTTAGCTCGTTGGGTCGACAACATTCGTAAGATTGCGGGATATTTCTGGGTTACATTGGCTCAGGACCGAGATGAGTGGCGTACTAGAAGAGAGGCCTATGCTCAGTAGGCGATAAATGGCTGAAATGATGATGATTATCATGATGTATTTATTATCAATTATATGCATCGTCGCTTAGTAACTATCCACATCACAAGCCTTAATTGAGCTTGCCGTAGGTCTAGGTCAGTTTGTGTAAAGATGTCGCAAGATATTTATTTATTTTATCGTTTTTTTCCAATACTTACTAAGGTTAACTAATTACTTACCTGTGATTACCGTTTCGTTCCGCTTAAAATTAAGACATTAGCCGACCTTGTACGCCATCTGGTTTTAAGGAATGTCGTTCTCGTAACGAGCCCTTTGAGTCCTCTGGAACTTTTAACGGGTCTCGCGGCACTTACGGCCTTCTGTAGGGGTCACACTGTACGACTGGAATCTATTTTGACTAGACTATAATCAAAAACTATAACGGCAAGCAAAATGTAACACAGGTTTATGTACGAGTATGTTTATTTGTAGTGTTTGTGTAAGTTCATGCACCTACGTGGCCGCGTGGCGACGGCAGTAAAAATACATTTACGACGACAACAACGTATAAGGTGCAATCTGCGATTTTTTTTCATAGCAGATTCAACCCTGCGAACAACGTACAAAGTGCTATCTACGATGATAAAAAAACTGCAGATTGCACCTTGTACGTTGTTGTCAAATTGTCATCACCCCAACTCTTCCGGCGGGTGTCGTAAGTAAGAGCCGACTAAGGGACTGAAGTGTCACTGACCATTCGTTTATTAAACATGATGATGGGCAAGCAGCATCATCATAGTGGAGTCATTTCTGCGAACGCCAACCCGCTTGCACAGCGTGGCAATTATGGGCAGTCACCTAGCATCTACGACTCATCTTTTCGTCCAATATTCCGAAGTGTTTTAAGACGAAAGTCTTTGATCAGTGTGTTGCCAGTGATGACATACGTTAGAGAAACGTGGTCGCTTACAATGGGCCTCATAAGAATGCGACGAACCAAAGTAACGAACTTCGAATCGCTAAACTGAAGTGGCAGTGGGCGGGGCGCAGGACATGTAGAACCGATGGCCTTGGTGCGGAAAGGTTCTCGAATTGCTCTCTACCGGAAGGCGCAGCGTGGGTAGGTCCCGCACAAGGTGGACTGATGACCTGGTGAAGGACCAACTCGCTACTTTAGACTCAGTAGAACGCAGAGCCAGGAGAATGTTTGGTGACAGGAAGCTAATGGCTGGGCTACACTCTTTAGCCCATCGGCGGAAAGTTGCCAGTCTGTCGGTGTTCTACAGATTGCACTTCGGGGAGTGTGCTCAAGAGCTTCATGAGCTTATTCCACCATCCCCATTTTATCATCGAAATTCTAGACGCACGGCCGGGTTCCACCCTTACTTGGTAGACATTCCATTTGTTCGTACAAAGCGCTTTGCGTCTTCTTTCCTTATGCGTACTGCCAAGTAGTGGAATTCCCTGCCGGCGTCTATATTTCCAAGATCATATAACCTGTCAACCTTCAAGTCAAGGGTGAATAAGCATCTTCTGGGCAAACTCACTCCATCGTAGGCCACGTCTCTGTCCTTGGCTAGTCTGTGGCCATGAGTAAGCCTATTAAAAAAAAAAAAGGATGCAGGAGTCTGCTGGGTGCGGGTGGCGCAGAACCGGTCATTGTAGCAGTCTTTGGGGGAGGCCTATCTTCAACAGACTAGGTAGACTGATATATTATTAAGCTCATGAAGTAAAGTGAAACAAAAATCTGCTCACAGAACAAAACTGGTCGCTACGTCCCGCTACGTGTAAATCTTACTTAACCTTAGGAATAAAACGACCAAGTAATTTATTTTTAAGGAACTATTGCGCCTCTTTTACGGTTCCAACTGTGGGACTTGGAATGCTGATTGACTTCGGGTAATTTAATCCGTGGTGTTAAATCTTTCGAAAATAAAGCAGATTTCGGAAAGTTTTAGTGATCTGATTTGCATGCATAAACTTAGATTAACGTTTTATGTGA
This sequence comes from Thaumatotibia leucotreta, assembly GCA_025490895.1. Taxonomy (NCBI): domain Eukaryota; kingdom Metazoa; phylum Arthropoda; class Insecta; order Lepidoptera; family Tortricidae; genus Thaumatotibia; species Thaumatotibia leucotreta. The sequence continues at coordinate 2,680 of JALPQI010011130.1, read as the reverse complement.
TGAGTAAACGCCAATTCCAATACTAAATAATAATAAACAAATGAATATTTATCATGGGACAATCATATTATACGAGTATATTGATGTGTTGACTGTTCTATTATATTATATTTGCATGGATGCAATCATCCAAGTCTCACTGTAAGCTTAAGTCGTCGCTTTTCATAAATAACGATGCAATCCAAAATAAAGCCATGTTGGAACTTGTATACATAGTTAGCACTTCATAATTAGAGCTTCTGAATTAGAGTTCAGACCCATAGTGCCAGAAATGAAAATTAGGGACCTTATACGATGATGACCAGATTTCCATACGTGTTCCTGATATGCAGATTACCCAATTAGGTCAGGATGCTAAAATACAAAATCTTTATTTGAGTAAACTACTTTAAAACCATTAAGTTAATTAAAAAATACCTAAATAATAAATTATTAACAACATGTTATTGCAAGTTTGACAAAAATATTTTATGCGCTCGAATAGGCCTATTGACGTCCAACGTAACCTAATATCAAGTACTAGGGCCGCATAAAAAGTAATGGGCTATATTTCGGCCCTAAGTATCGTGTTGCGGGGTCCCGACGATAAATAGCTCCCTGTACTGGTTAAGTAAAGTGGACAAAACTTCAGTTACGTTTTTTATAGGATTAGTAAAGTTTTTGCAGTAATATTTAATGTCAGCCGTGTGGTGACGTGACGGCAGCATGAATACATTTGTCACCATCCCAACTCTTCCCGCGGGTGTCGTAAGAGTCGACTAAGGGATTGGAGTGTTACTGACCATTCTTTGATTTGATTGATGATTTACAGCAGCGTAATCATAGTGGACATATCAATCATAGGTGATGCGATCGCCAATCCGCTTGCCCAGCGTGGTGATTATGGGCATTTACTTTCTATTGCGTCTACGCATAGTTAATAGGAGACGTCTACGTCCAACAGTGGACTGAGATAGGCTGATGATGTAATATCCTATACAGGTTTACAGGGTGTTTCCTGATCCCGAGTCACAAATAATCTCGCACACACCGTATATAAATATAAGTAATAATGAACAACTTTTAGTAGGAGACCAGTGTCCAAATCGAAAAAAAAAAACACTTTTCCATACAAAATTACTAGATCACGTAACTAATTTGTATGAAAATGTATTTTAATTTGTTGCGATTTCGGGGTTTTTTCCGTAGATACTAAAAGTTGCTCGGTATGAAGTATATACGGGTTGTGCAAAGTTATTTTATTAGTGACCCTAGAAACACTGTGTATATAAAATATAATTATAAAACGGATATCTTCCAAAATTTGCTGGTGATAGTGCAGGGTCCGCCCGGATAGCTACCACCGTCTTACCCGTTAACCTGTCGCTAAATAGTTAGTACTGTGTCCCCGGTTTGGGGGTAAGATAGTCGGTGTAATTACTAACACAGAGGCAATTCATCTAAGTCCTCAGGGTAGGCAGCGCATAGGCGATTTTTGGTCACGATGTCCATGGGCCTCAGTTCCTGCTTTCCATTAGGTGCGCTGAGAGCTCAGTTGTCAACTTACATCACATAAAAAAAAACTTTACTCAGCTTAATTCTGCGACTTTAAGATAATTTCCTACGGCAGAGCAATATGGTAGATTATTTAAAATTCACTGCACTATTTCCTTTCCTACAAAATCATGTTTTTTCGTGTACGATCTAAAAGAATAGAAAAGAAAAAACTTCGAACAACTGAACAAAGCAGTGTTCCGCGCCGCTGCCACTTCTCATCCACTCTTTTGTGAGAGCAAAATAAAACCTGAATGAAAGTCCCACGATCGACGTAGGTACCTCTCTCTCACACTTGTACATTAGCACGTGGGTGTAACAGGGAGGCTACACGTCGTTGTTCGCGGTAGGCCCCCTGGACAGAAAAACATGCAAAAATTGCAAAAATCTATCTACTTTAATGTATCGTAGCGACCAGGGTGCTCACAAATGTCTGACAGCTTTCGTGATTTAGTTGGTAGTGATCCTGTGAAGCTTCAGGTCTCAGATTCGAATCCTGGAAAAGGCCTCAGTCGTTTTTATTTTCTAAATGATTCAAGTACAAGAATTATCCATGTAATTATAGCGTTCTTATTGTTGTTGTTGTTGTATTGGCCATTTTTTTCAGCAACTCGACAGCAAATGTGCCTATTTTGCGAGGTTCCAACGCTGGCCCAGTACTTGTTGGGTTCTTCACATACACCCTTGAATTTCGTCGCAGGTGTATGCAGGTTTCCTCACGATGTTTTCCTTCACCGTAAAGCGGTCTACCCTTGAATCGCCGACAAACATTTAATCGAATATTGTTTCAAAGACAACGATTCAAGTATTTTCTTCAAGTTCTGTCGAAGAATCGTTTCCAATAAATTTAAATCAACAACTTTTAAATGGTAGGTACTTGAGCTATTTTGTGTATAGCTCGAAATATCGAAATTTTTTGTTACGGGATTTTTTTTTTAATTTGTTTTAAATTTAGTAATATTTATTCATTTCAATTTGTAATATTTCGTTATCGAATCTAGACGCAGTCACATCGCAGCAAAGCCCGCCTTAGTCTTCAAACCTAACCTATCGGAGTCGGATCGGCCCCGGAAGGTTTTGTTCGCTCGCTTCGCTCGCTCACTCGGCCATTTTTTTGAATTTTTTTTTTTCAGAATATTTATTTTCA
>JALPQI010011129.1:0-39271 GCA_025490895.1 Thaumatotibia leucotreta | reverse complement strand
AGTGTTACGAACTTCAATTTTATGTAACAAATTTTGGCACTGAAAAAGGGCGACTAATTCAAAGTATGAGCGATCAACGATATGAAGCTATCTTTAAAATTGGCCCCCTTTTGCAGCCGAAGGTTGTTGGACAGAGTTATACCACATAGTTTGTATAACTAACTTTCGTAACATAATTGGCGCGATCGTGATTTTTGTTTCATTTAAGGCCGTAACTACGTATTTTTTTTTGGAAATCGCCCTTTGCCTATGAATGTATTCTACATATTCGGGCCGGGTCGAATCCTGATGAGGGAATTATTTGTGTATTTATCTATCTCAAACATTTGTTCCTTGGTCGTGGCTGTGTATGTATTTAAGTATCTATATATGTATATATCTATTATATCTATCGTCACAAGCCTTAATTGAGCTTACCGTGGGACTAGGTCGATTTGTGTAAGATGTCCCAAGATATTTAATTATTTATTATAATATATATATATATATATATATATATATATATATATATATATATATATATATAGGTAGAACTATTTACGCGAGTGAGTGCGTACTTAGGCACCAACTACATTCAACCAAGCGTTAACAAGGTGGTCGTCTAAATCTTCTAGCTAAAATGCCTTTTTTAACATAGTTACCTACTATTTAAAGTTAATAGAGTTCTCAATTTAAATAATTATTATGTCTTCATTTCTGAGTAGGTAGTAAAGGTAAGTATTGAATCAATAGAGTAGGTACTCAACGCGAACGCACTCTTGAATATCTGTCCTCGGAACAGGAATAGAACGATTTAACCCTCAAACTTACACCGATCGTGGCGCCGGGACATTAATTTCATAGCCCAATCCAACACGAATACATCAAAGCCGCAATCAGCGACGACATATAAATATGTCCTTTGAACCAAAAACGTTCCTGTAACGTCTTCATTCCACGCAAACGGTGCAACACTTAGTTTATTTCACAATAAACTAAATATAACGGCGGGCGGACGGTTTCGACAGCCTACAAGTGGCAATTAAAAGTGACAAATGGTATGAGTTATATGCGTTATGTCCGCGGCTGTCTACTCGGCGTGTCGGAATGACATCGCTTCAGATCTCGATACTGTTCAGTTCTTTTTGAACGACGGAAAAACAACAGTTTTGCGAGAAAAACAAGCGGTTTAGCAGTCTTTGTAGCTTTAATACACTCTTGTTTTGAAAGCTTGAAATGATTAATAGCTATACAAAGAACATGTAGGTGTTAATGCATAAATAAATGTGGAACAATACGCTTTCACCTCAATAAATTCAACATGATAGAAAGACCAATGATATAATAAGTAAAGATATGTTACACCGGCTCTAAAATTGAAGCGCGCAGATTGTGATAATTCTAACAATCGCTCTTAGTTCTACCCAGACCACCGAGAGGTGTGTAACACTGCCGAGTTCTCGCAAATCACATGAACTGCGCCCTAAAATGTTATTTTATGTTATACAATAGTGAAAACTACGAAATAAAATGCAAAAATGCCCTTAACATCACACATCATGCGCAATTAAACTGAATTATATATTTTTTTGCAATTTTACTATTTATTGAAAATAAATAGGACGCCATTTTGACGTTTTTGACTGACTTCGAGAAAAAGACAAGCTTATGCTATTTAAGACCAAGAGTAACAAAGATAAAACAATGTTTATCACGAGGGGCCGCACATAGTGTGCCACTAAGAGGGATAGACATAGTCACTTACTACTAAGAAGAAAGTGCCACACAGGCACTTAGTGACGTATTCAACGCATTTGTCTGGCACTTACATTTAGCATCTAATGCAAACACACACAAAAAATAGTGGCACAGTGATAAGGACGGACGATTATCGTTCCTTTTCACTTCCACTAGTAAAAAGTTTCATAAGACCATCCCTTTCGTTCTTGCTATTATTATAACGTTGTCAAATCCATATTAATCCTACATTCATGGTTTATCAATAACAACCTTAAGAATGCACGCGCAATTGTCAAATGCTAGTTGTCTCTTTTTTATTTATTAAATACGAGTATATGTATGTATTTTGCCATCTCTTTTCCGCATTTTGAAGTATGAAGATAGGTGTATGTCAACTGTCAATAAATCGTAGTATTTATTTCACTCATTTTGTTAGAGTATAACGTATCTTTATTTACATATCATTGAGAAAGACGAGTAAAAGATGAGAACGACTACCGAGAGTTTTAAAAAAATCACTTGTATGTGCATCAAGCTTACGAAATATTTTTTCTACTCCTGACCTTTTTTTTTCTAGTTACATAGCTACGCACACTATTGTAAAGATATACATAATTACATCTGTCAAAAGTCTATAGTCAAAAAAAAAAAAAAAAAAACTTTATGGCGGCAAGACGTATCTTGAAAATTGTTGCGAAATTTAATTAGTTATTTATTAATTTAACGGTTCCATTCAAGTAATTTGTGTTATAAATTAATCATTAATTATAGTCTTTCTGTTTGTTAATAATTTCGGGTGGTCCCGGCACCGGCCGGGATCAAATTACTTACAATGTCTGACCATAGTAAGGAAGGCGAGTCTGACGAAATTACAAAACGGGTACACAGTTCTGAAATATACTTACAAGATGATTCTTTGAACTCAATACAACGAGAAATGGATTTCGAGGCAGAAAAAATTACGACGGACAACGGTGAACCGAGCACATCAGGTGACCTAACATCATTAAACAAGGTTAGTGCAACAAATATTATCACTGATCATTCATACGCTGCTAAGAGATACAGGAAATCTGAAGATGATTGGACTTTAGTCGTCAACAATCCAAAACGACGTTACACATTTAATCCAAGTTTATCCGTGGGCACAGAGATAAGCATAACTAGTAAAGAAACGTTGCCGAAACAATTCGCCCTAGCAAAGTTGTTGAGAAGTTATGATATTATTGGTATCATTAGAGTCAAGTATGTAAATATGTATAAAGTATTGGTTCAATTCGATAACGAGACGAGCGCTGGACGACTAATTTCCATGGTTGGTATGCACGAAGAGTTGGGCTGGCGATGCCAAAAAACATATGAAGTAGGTTTATCTTATGGCATTATTAAAGATGCAGATTTAGGATTAAATGAAAAAGAAATGATGGAAAGCATGGTCTGTGGAATCGAAATAATATCGGTAAAAAGACTTAGTAGAAAAAGTACAGATGAATCAGGGTGGAAGGATAGCGAGACCATACGAGTCGGTTTTAAGGGCCCATCGTTACCAGCTTACGTATACATACATGATATGCGAGTTAAGGTAGAACCCTATTTATTTCCGGTATCACAATGCTCAAATTGCTGGAGATTTGGCCATTCAAAAAAAACTTGTTCAAAAAAACTAACATGTCCTAAGTGTGGCGGTAATCATGTGAATTGTGAGACAACCGTATACTTCTGTCGCAACTGCTCGGGAAATCACATGGCATTAGATAAAACGTGCCCAGTATACCAAAAGGAAAGGAAAATAAGGAAAATTATGGCTGAATTTAATTGTACGTATAAAAAGGCATTAAATAAATATATACCAGTTCCTACTGCCCCGCCAGCTCCAACGGAAACAGTGTATCAGACAAACTTTCCCCTTACGCTGAGAACAGTTCATAGTTCTCCTGTCGTGGATCCTCCAGTTCCAATTCCCACCGTACGATCGTCATATGCTGAAGTAGTTAAAACTCAGGCAACCGTTCATAGTAATGCACCAATTATAAATGAAGCAACTCCAACCCCATCTAAAAAAGTCATCCGCCGCAAACAACGGAAACCATCTCTGTCTCAAAATAAAGTGAGAGAAAACGATGACATGTCTGATAATGATAACAGTGACTACAATATTTCAAATATGGAAACTGATGAAAATCCTCCAGACACTGTTCCAGAAGTTAATAAACAAGAACGCAGAGACAGAGATAAACAAAAATTTACTTCCTTAATAGACAAGTTGAAAGATATTATATTTATGAAAAACTTAACAATCGTTGAAAAGATAAAACTGGGTATTCAAACAGGGTTAGAGTGGCTATTATCTTTTGTTATGAAAAATATTTTAGATGTATCTTTTTTAAAACCTTTTTTTAACGCAACAGATGGCTAAGAATGGCCAATGCAGACTTAACTTGATGCAATGGAATGCACAGAGTATTAGACCGAAGTTGGTGTCGTTTGAAAATCTACTCATTCAGGAAAAAATTCATATAGCAGCGCTTAGCGAAACTTGGTTAGATGTAGACTCTTTTTTTCATATTAGTAACTACAATATATATAGATCAGACAGAGCGGATGGTTATGGTGGTGTCGCAGTGCTGACACACAAATCGATCAAATCTGAGTTGTGTAGTGTTCATTCTCCTAACCCCGGTATACAAATCATTTACGTAAAAGTGTTTAATTGTGATCATATCCAAAACGTAATTTCAGTGTATTGTCCTTCTTCCGCAGTGACGCAACAAAGTGATTGGGATTTTATTTTTTCAATTGTTCGTCGTAACGTGATTATCATGGGAGATTTTAATGGTCATCACCGTAGCTGGTCTTATAAAACGGACGTTAGAGGCAATCAAATATTTGACTCCCTTATGGACTTTAATCTAATTTCGCTAAATGATCTCAGCCACACTAGGGTGCGGCTTGTGCAAGGATCATTGCAAGAGTCCTCCCCAAATATTACTATTGTATCGTCTGATATTTATTTAGCTTGTAATTGGACCGTTTTAAAGGAATCGCTTGGAAGTGATCATCTTATTATAAAAGTTTCTACATATTACAATAATTCTAGTACTAAACCAAAACAAAAAAGAAACTATAAAGCGGCCCAATGGGTTGAATACACATCTTATTTAGAAAATAAATTCAGTAATTTTGTGATTTCTGAATCTCCTCAAGAAGCGTATAACCTTTTTTTAGATACTATAAATGAAGCCGCTGATATTTACATTCCGTTTTTGAAGTTTAACAATAATCCAGCTAAAACATTCCTTCCAAAACCTTACTGGAATCAGTCCCTGTCCAAAGCTGTTGCTGAAAGGCGATTAGCTCTCTCTTCTTTTAGACGAAATCCTACACCACACAATCTTGACGACCTTCAGAAAAAGATTCGAAATACTCAGAGACTAATTAGGACGAGTAAAACCGAAAGCTGGCAAAAATTTTGTAATTCCATAAGCGAGTCCTCATCAGCCTCTGAAGTTTGGTTACGAATGAAATGGCTAAAAGGGTACAGGTCTTCTCGACCTCATGTTAGCACTGAGAAATCTCTCACTCTTCTTTGTTCTCTAACACCAGATTATGTATCTCCTCAAGCACCAGTGATTGGGTCGGAAAGCACCGTCATAGATGTACCATTTACTATACAGGAATTGGAATCGTGTATTAAATCTAAAGATACCGCACCGGGTGGTGACGATGTATCATTTTCAATGATTAAAAACCTTCCAGCAAATGCTAAATTATATTTATTATCGTTGTATAAAACATTCTACTTCTTAGGTTTTGTCCCTACTCAGTGGAGGGAAATAATTGTAGTTCCGATACCTAAGCCTGGAAGAGATCCCTCCTCTGATTCTGCTCTCCGACCGATTTCTCTAATTTCATGTATCTGTAAAATATTTCATTCAATGATAAATAGGAGATTGGAATGGTTTATTGAAAAAAAGTGTATGCTCGCTGAAGAAACTGTTGGTTTTAGAAAATGTCGATCATCTTTAGACAATTTAAGTAGCTTAGTGAGTCGAATACAAACAGGATTCTCTAAAAATATGGTAACCTTGGGAAGTTTCATAGATATTGACAATGCATATAACAACGTGAATGTACCCATTTTAATTACTATACTGGATAGGCTAGGAGCAGGTCGTAACATGTGTCAATATCTATGGAATTTCTTAAGGGAAAGATATCTTAGAATACAATGTGATAACATAATGTTGCGAAGGTCAACCGGTCGTGGGTTAGCTCAGGGAGATCCGACTTCGCCACTACTTTTTAATATATATACTATACAAATTCGTGAATCACTTACAAATGTTTTCTTTTCACAATATGCCGATGATTTCATTATATATGTCACAAAGAAATCCATTGCAGAGGCCGAAGATATTTTACAAAATTCTTTAAATATTTTTAACAAAAGTCTTAACAATCTGGGCCTTGAAATATCTCCATCTAAAACTAAGATATGTGTTTTCAAAAAAGGTGTTAATAGAAAACCTGTTGCCATTAAAATCGATAATAAAAATGTAGAATTAGTTGAGTGCGTTAAGTATCTTGGAATGTGGTTGGATCGATCTCTTCGATGGGAAAGGCACATTAACGAATTGCTACAAAAAGTACAGAAGTATTGCAATATTTTAAAAGTTTTATCTGGATCGGGATGGGGCGTACATCCGAAACACCTCAGAAGACTATATTTTGCGATAATTCGCAGTAGAATAGATTACGCATCATTCCTTTATGATGATAGCTCCAATTGCCATTTGAACAAACTAGATAAAATTCAAAATCAAGTACTACGAATTATCGGTGGATTTATTAAGTCTACTCCTATACACGCAATGGAATGTGAGTTATGTGTTCAACCCTTACATATCCGTCGTGTGTATTTGGCATCCAAATTTTGGTTAAAATCTAGATCTTTTGAAAATAATATAACAATCAAAGTGTTAGACTCATTAAACGATGATATACAAGCACAAGATACTTTGCGTAGTAAAAAACCACTTCTGCTTACCATTCACAGTATGTATAAATTAACTATTATGCATTCCAGTAAAATATTAGAAATGTTTACTTTAGATCGATGGATTAATACCGTGGATATACATAAATCTATAAATTTTACAATCACGACGATCACTAGATCTAAACGAGAGTACAATGTAAATGTTTTAAAAGATACCGTAGATCTTTACATACATAGTAATTATTCTGGATTTTATTATGTATTCACAGATGGTTCCAAAGAAAATACTGGATTAGGAGCCGCTTTTTATGATCCACAGGCGAACGTATCTTCTAAATTTTACATAAAATACAATATATCTATAATGCATGCTGAGTTAGTTGCTATCTCAGAAGCTTTATCGTATGTCCAAACGTTAGATTGCAATAAGATTGTCCTCTTTTCTGATTCTAAAAGTGCGCTCCAACATATTATTCGGTGCACTTCAAATATTCGTGGTCTTCCTATTGCCTACAAAATTTTAAGTTTAATCGGTGAGTTACAATCAAAGGATAAAACCATAATATTGCAATGGATTCCATCTCATGTTGGTATAGAGGGCAACGAAACGGTGGACAACTTGGCTAGGCTTGCCTGTCACGATGGGATAGAATGTACTACGCTTCCTTTTTATTTAGATTGTGTAATATTAGCCAAACAGCGGACTTATCATTTATGGAAAGAATATTTCGATAAGCGATCAAAAGAAAAGGGAATTTGGTATAAGACGATCCAACCTCATCCTTTAATAACGCCATGGATAAATTGTCCTCTGAGTAGACGTGACATTGTTTTAATGATGAGACTTCGTACTGGACATATTCCATTAAATAAATTTGGGTATTTAATGAAAAAAGTTCCATCTCCCAATTGTGATGAATGTGATATAATAGAAGATGTCTACCACGTTATTATGGAATGTGTCCGGAACGAAGCTGCTAGAGTACAACTGGCTTATTCCGGTAATTTTGATCCCATGTTTAATGTCGGTAGCTGCAGTAGCGCTCTAGCCGCCCCTTTATCGGATACGGCCTCAGCGATACTACAGCTAGTGAAAAAGGCTATTGTTAATAGAATAAGTTAGATTTATTACAATTGTAATGTTTTGAACTTACGGAGCGACATGTTCACTTCTGTGACAAGCTCTTAAATAAAGAGAAAAAAAAAAAAAAAAAAAAAAGTCTATAGTCTATTTCTCAAAAACGCACTCTCAGCCAGTATCGTAATGTCGCAGCGTTGTTCGGAAAGAGAAGGCACGCGAGATATATGGGCGGCTCTCGCTGCCAGACGTCGTCACTTTCCAAACAGACTCAAAAACGTACTGCGATCGGCCACAGACTGCCACATCACACCCATGATGGACGCCATATTGGATTTGTTCCCAACTTCGAGTCTTTACACTGCTACCAACATTAGTACGAAATTATTTATTACAATAATTAAAATTATTAACTAAATATTTAGAAAATAGAATGAAAATTAGTTTTTTTAATTATTTTAATTTGATACATTATATTTTTGTACCAAAAACTAATTTCATATTATGTAAAAGTATTTTTATCACAGGCAAGTAAGCACGATTTTAAAAGCAAAGTTATCCATAGACAATGACAGCTGCATTAAAAAAAACCTTCCCGCTTTCCGCTAGTAGTTGAAAGTCCTGCCGCGAACTTCGAAATTGGGTTTCGATCATTTGTCTCTGTCACTTGAACAAAATTATTATTAGAGTAACGGCGACGGATGCTCGACTTTTGCGAATTTCGAAGTTCGTGGACGGCCCCCAGTTGAGTATAGGGCTCGGTTTGATTTGAGTCGATTTGCATTAAAGTTTGCGCAGTGCCTAAAATCTATCTAAAATATGAGTTTTTCATCAAATCATCATTAATTTCTAATGTTCTGCCTGCTCTTCTTGGGAATGCAGGTAGGGATGAGCTATCAATGTTATATTAATTATACAAACTATGACTTATTGGTGACAACTGGAATACGTGTGTGGCGCTCAGTAATATAGGATATTTTATGAGTTCTGTGTATGCTATGCCTCTTAGTCGTAGAAAAAGTATAGTATGCAACGTTGTATTACTAGTTCAAAAAATGCTCGCGACGTCTTAAATTGCGATACTCGCCCTTCGGGCTCGTATCACAACTCACGCCGCTCGCACTTTTTGACCCTTATAATACCACTATTGCATAAAATACTATTTCTTTAGAGCTATTAAAAATAAACTGTGAATCTCTTTAAGAAACTTATTAAATCAGGAGGTTCACCCAAATAAATACATGTGATTTTCCATTACAAAACGTTTTGAGGTTATAATTTTATCAATTTCCCGCCAAAATTTCCGTCTATAAACAGCGGTCTATAAAGTCGTTTTTTTAATGCAAGATGAAAGCAAGTGCTCATACAGCCATGACGGTACGCGAAATGTCTTGTCGTCTAGTATATTAAAAAGCGATAAAATGTTCTTCTGAATTATGAATACGAAATATATATATATATATATATAAGGTCCTAATTTATTAGATGCAGATATTTTTACAGCTGATAGTACTCGGTCCCTGGAGTATATTAAACCGTGAAAAATTATAGCTTATACGATGTTATTTTGGAGAAAACGGAAAAACAAATCCCATCAAAAACATTACATGTAAAAAGGTGCAAGTCTCGCAGCATAGCAGTTGCTACACCACAAAAAAGTTATGAGATTGGCGATCGCAGTAGGTTGGTGATGTGCTGATAATTGACGGCGCTGCTGCCCACCGCCAGCATGTTGACCTTAGTCGCCTCTTACGACACCCACGGAAGGAAATGGGGTGAGCCTATTCTATGCCGGGCCCAAACGGCCTAACCTAAAACGCCCATACCTACATTTATTACAAACCACAATTATTCATTTTTTTAGTTTTTGATATTCTTGTTTATATAGGTATCTGATTTATTTTGTACTGGCATCATTTAAAAGTTACTTTTTGTTTAACAAGCACTGCGTACTCCCGACCCCGCGTTTGATTTAAAGTACGATGTTGTACTACAAATACATTTCCAATTCGTTTGGCTAGGTTGTCCGTAGTCATATTTGATAATACATAAGTGAATTTTGTGATGTTAATTTATTAGGTAGGTACTTAATTATTAATTGTTGACCTCCGCATAAAAGCGTTAATGTAAATTGAACAGTGGAAATCCGAATAAGATGTTATTTTAAAATACAGCTTATTATAATATTAAACAATTTTACGGTAACTACGTTTATAATGATGATTTGCGCAGTGGACGTCTTATGGCTGATATGATGATGATGATGACAGGGTGGAATGGAAATAGATTTTGGGTCAGGAGGGCCGCTACCAGATTCCGTGCTGCTGGAGGGCCTTCAGAGATTATCCCTCAATTTGTGATTTATGAAAATTGGGATTAGCATGAAAACTAAAAAAATAACAGAATTTAAAACTTGTAGGTATGGGACCAATAAAAATATTTGGCTAGAAAACCCACAATCCAAAGAACTCTTTGTTCCAACCCGCTTAATTCCGCCATTAATACTTATTTGCAACAACCGCATAATTAATTTTGTATTAGCATATATTTGTATGTGATTACAAACTTATTTGAGTAGTTTTCATAACTTTAAAATCTGGCAGAAATTTCCAATTTTCAGATTTTTTGTGTAATAGGTAGGCTATAAACTACTTATGTTTCAAATTTTGAGCTCCTAGGCCATCTAGAAATACCTTAGATTATTGATGATCGGTGAGTCAGTGAGTGACAAAACTAAGGAACTTTGACATGCGGTAATTTTTAAACTAGAAGTTATAATTGAAATAAAACAAGATTATTATGTAACTCATGTTATGGCCTACACGTCGCAGAAAATTCAGACTTCTAGCTGTAACCAGCGCGAAATTACAGACGGTTGAAAATGGCCTGAACGGCTTCGAGAAAAGGATGGTACGGCCGTGCCTTTTTTTGCTCGACTTGGCGGGGGCACTGCCGTGCCCCCAGATTTGCTACGTAAAAACACCCTGTTTATGTGATTATTAAATGAAAACTCATTGAACAGATTCTAGTACCTCTTTTACGTATCATTTAACTGGAACTGGCCACTTCACGTCAATAAATTAAATACTTGATTGTCAATGTCATGTTATTTTCCGTTGGATTGTGTCGTTTGATGACATGACAGACAGTGTTATTGTGACATGTGAAAATGCACATGATGATTTTTTTAGACAACATTATAATTAATTTTTTTGTTAGGAAAATGAAATCAAAAAAATTACATGAAAAGATTTCTTAATTTATATTTAAAGTTAATTATTTTAATATAAAGTATCATGTGTTAAAATATCTGCAACTAATAAATTAGGACCTTATATATATATAGACTATATAGTCCTCCTCGTCGTGACCGACGACGGCGACCCCTACTTTCTTAACCTAACTTTCTCTGATGAGCACGTATATGGCTCACGAAACCGAATTTAGTTTTAAATATCCGGTCACACTGTGCACAATGGAGCTGGCTCTGACGATTGAATGTGTAAGTGTAGGAGGGCTTAGGTCGGGTTTTCCGGAGATGACGCTTTTGGTCCAGGTGTTCCCGGCGAGCCTCTTCAAATGAGGCTACACCTTCACTGATTCTTTTACGCCATTCCAGTCTCATAGACGCTAATTCTTCCCAGCGCTCTGACGAAATGTCTGCGGCTTTAAGGTTGCGCTTTAGTACATCCCCGTAGCGCAGGAAACAGACTTTTTACACGATATTCAAAATACACTGAAAAGTTAGTGTAGGTACCTACGAGTGATAGAGATATTTGGTCAGATAAAATGAATTTTGATTGAAGCATATCTAATTTAGTATGTTTGACATTTTGCTACATTTGTATGTTTGTTTGTATGTTTTTGTATGATTGTAAATTTATTACGACATCTTGGAATTATGATTAATTTATTGTATTGTGTATAATTGTAATTAAGAATGAGCTTTGGAGAATATTTAATTTACCGTGTGTGTTGGTTATTACTGTAAACTTATATGTGCGAAATAAAAAAATTGAATTGAATTGAATTGAATTGAATTTGTTTTTTTAGAATAAAAATAGTTTATTTGGTGCCATACAATACAAAACAATAAATAGAAGTAAAACAGTAAGGATTTCAATTTTTTCGTTTACTTATTTACATTATTAACTCTGCTGGCCCTGCCTACTGGTACTCTGGTACTACTTAACCCATATTATAATAAATAATAATATAATAAATAAATAAATATCTTGGGACATCTTACATCAATACAAAAGTAACTGTGTCGTTCTATTAGGCTTTCACACCTAAACTACTAAAACGATAAATTCTTGAATTAGGTATAAATTTAAATAGATTAAGTCGAAGAAGAATTTGTAGCAAGTGTAAGCCTTTTTTAATAAATGAATATACTCTGTCTAACCGTAGCTGTCAGTAAAAAATCAAATTTTCTATGGAGAGCCAACTCATTCCGCCTACTTTTGTTAATTTGCCGCCATTTCCAAATAAATTTGTTTTTGTCTGAGAATTGACAATTTTTTTTTGTCTGATAAAATTACATAGTATGTATGTATAAGCTTTATTGTACATTAGACAAGAAATACAGAAAACACAAACAAAAACAATAGTTCCCTGGGATAGCGTAAAACGAATTCTTCAATTGGTTCAAAAACAACTGCTTTCCCATTGCCTGTGAGGTTTTGAGACTCAGAATATGCCTTATCTAGAAGGTTTTTGGAAGCTTGGACGTGGGTAGGAGAAAGGATCCCACATTGGCACTGAAATTATAATATATGTTTAATGACTTCTTCCTTTTGACATTAGATTTTATTGACCGAGTAACCGAGTTAAAAAAACGTTTGTTCCACAACCTCCCTGGCAACGTAAATGCACACAAATTTTTGCCAACTTGAAGAATTCAGCTACACGCAAAATGAATTCGCGGAGAACAGCTTTTCAGTATATATTGTGCATAATATTTACTGAAAAATTATGCACAATATATTACTCCAAAAATTATGCAAATATCTGAATCAAAGAATGTATAAGCCAACTATTAAGCGCTAATTTCCATATTTCTTCGCAAACTAGGTATTAATTCCCGTCCTATTTCCTGGTCTACTACCGCGTACTTCGAAATCCTTTAATTTCGAGTATCTGTCTCTGTTACTCCAACGAAGGCCTCATTAGAGTGACAGAGACAAATCCTCGAAATTTGCGAATTTCGAAATTCGTGGTAGAGCCGCGGATCTAAGTCGAGCTGAAAACGCTCAAAATGGCGGCCATGACGCGATCAAAGCGATGGAGCATTTACATTTAATTAAACATAACGCGTTAGTTTAGCGCGAGGCGTCAATTTTACGCCGTCTGCTTAGAGTTTCCTTGGCACGGATGAGGTCTCTTTAATATAAATGTTATAAACAGATACACTTGCAGCAAATACAACCTAGAGTTTGAAAATATTCGTAAGTTTCAGGTATTCGAATATTCGGGTATTCATGCTGAGATATTTTTCAGAATAAGCACAAAAAAAATTTGAAAGTGTAGGTATACATTAAAGTAATTGTTACTTTATGGTGTAGGTAAGGTTACTGTGTTTTGCATATTTACGAATTTACGTGATACCCTGCACTGCGGCCCTACTATGAACTACGAAATCCGCAAATTTCAAGGAGTTGTCTCTGTTACTCTAATGACGCCTACGTTGGAGTGACAGAGGCAAATACATGAACTACGAAATCCTCAAATTTCTGGGACTTTATTAAGGAGTGACAGAGACAAATCACCGAATTTTAAGAACTTCGGTGTTCAAAGTGGCAGGCCCTGTAATAATAAACAAAGATATTATATAACTAGAGATTATCACCATGCAGGTATATTCTAACATTTCTATTTAACTAAACAGAATGCGAAGTAAAACGTCCATCATTTTTCAGCAACAATTACTTTCTTGCTGAAAAGTGTCTAAATTTAATATTTTTGGTACCTATTGTCTTGTTATTCGAATACTACAATGGATCGAATATACGAATTTTTCGAATACTCGAACTAACTAAGCAGAATGCGAAGTATGTAAAGCGTCCACCACGTATCAGCAACAATTACTTTCTTGCTGAAAAGTGTCTAAATTTAGTATTTTTTGTAGATAAAAAATTATTGGGATACCTATTGTTTTGTTATTCGAATACTACAATGGATCGAATATTCGAATTTTTTCAAATACTCGAATTGCAAGCCGTAAACCACCGACACCGACGTCAGCTTAACTCAAGCGTCCACATGTTCGTATCGTACGCATCGGACGCATCGCATCGCATTTCTTCCACTGATATTACGATACGTACGGTGCGGAACAGTGGACGCACTTGTATGACTTTCTATACAAAGAATACTAAATGCGATGCGTCCGATGACGATTCGGGTCTGTGGACGCCTAGTTCAAGGAGCCTCGCGATTCACGGCTTAATATTCCCAGTCGCGATAAGGAAACCGCCTCCTAAGCGTAGCAAAGTGTACGCTCTTCCGCAATGTCGCTCATCTATCTAGCGAGTCTTTTACGAAACTAATAGGAATTGTTACGCCTATTTCCGACTCGTACCAACTTATTTCGTCTTTCGCACTGGATAGAAAGAGGTGAGTTATTTATATGCATAGTACTTACAGTAAATATATGTTTTGAAAAAATAAGTCCACCTGCCTGAGTTTAGGGTTAGAACCAGCAGTAGATTTTTTTTCTCTCTCTTGATAATGTCAGACGATTCGAAAATGCTTATTAATAAGCTTACTTGAATAAAGAATAGTTTGACTTTGACTTATACAGGGTGACATCTGGGTAGTGGAGCAAAAGTGAACTGAGGTACCGCGAACCACGAACGAAGTATAGCTCCCTTGTTACACTTACGTACGAATTCGCAAGTGCGAGAGAGAGGTTCAAAACTTCATTCGTGGTTCGTGGTAGGGTCTCTGGGTACCTACTAAGGACGGTCACGTTGAGCAACTTTCGTTATGGAGAAAACCAAGAAATAGCGAAAAAAAATCTTCTACATATTTCTGAGTTAATTGATGACTTAACTATGAATTAAATAATAATAAACTTTTATTTTTACATTTTAACTTTTTGGGTCACCGTCACCCAATTAGCGTGAAGTTAAAAAACCTTAATTTCAGTCAGCTTTGTAACGACAATTAAGCACTAAATTTCGATAATAACTCGATTTTGGTGTTCATTTTACAAACTATAAGCTATATAATCAAGTTTAAATTTCCAAAGATATTATACTTAACTGTCGTTATAAAGCTGACTGCGATTAAGGTTTTTTAATTTCACGCTAATTGGGTGTCCGTAAAAATGAAAATGCCCAAAGAGATTTTTTTTCGTTAGTTTATAAAAGTCATGTCGGGGATAGATGCTTTTGCTTGTGTTAATTTTATAATAAAGGTGCATTATAAATGTATAATTTTAACTCTGAGAAAGAGAGTGCTTTATGAAAGACTACATGAGACTAACAATATGCTTTGTTCGATAATTCGTTTACAATTAGTTAAGGTACACTCACAACTGGGTGGATTTCATCAAGAAAATTTTCACCATACAAAATTTTATTTTTTTTCTTTTATTAATTAAATGCATAAATATGTATCTAGAATTGTTAAGTTATATTTATTAGAGTATCTTGTTATGATTCCACACTAATTAGATGCATAATTTCGAAATTATAGGCATCAAAAATATTTTACACGAGATGGTGATGACGACCATGCCATGGTTATGATTTTTTAATGGATGGCGATGATACTATGTGTATGGTAATGACGATTTACTATATCATAAGATTCATAAGGGTATTAAATCAAACAATTTTCAGTCAAATCAACAATGTATTTTCAAAGCGCCTTTGAATGTTTGTAGTTTATTCCAAACTTCCAAGCGAGTTTAGTTCCTGTCTCCTTACATTCCTGTACCAAAGAAGATTTTGTCGCTGGCTTCTTTAGCGTCTTCACTGCTGCCTGACTGTCCGTATATATGACCACGGCCCTCGTCTGCTGCACTTGCTCCTTTATGAGCCTTACGCACCGTAGTATGGCACAAACTTCTGCCTGAAACACACTCGTATACCTACCAAGTGGTACAGATACCTTTTCCCCCAATTTCGGGATAACTATATAGTAGGTATGCCTGCTCCAGCTAGACCTGTGGAGCTTCTTATCGAACCGTCAGTGAAGCATATCAACGTCGGATGTGCGACGTTTACCTTCCAGTTGTATCTCTACCCAATATGTTACTCTATATTTCTTATCGAATATCTTCTTCCTCTTTATGAGGTCATTGTGAGTTACCATCATTTCCATTTTAGACAGTACCCTATCTTGTATTAGTTCGTGTCGCTTGTGTACGCAACTTCCTCTCCATTCCTTGTATGCCTTCATTCGGTACCACTGTTCCACGGCCCTCTTTTCCGCTTCTATATGTAGCGCCTTTATACCTAGTATTACCTCTAAGGCGTGTGTCGGGTTGTCGGGTTGCCTCTGCACCTTTGCTAGGTACCTCTAATATTTCTTAATATGTGCTCTGTGCCACCAGACCATATAGTACTCGGGAAGTATTATCGCCTTGGAGATCCATTCCAATATCCTCGACTTTAACCCCCATTTCCTTCACACCGCTCTTTTGTATTGATACAGTGTTCTTATGGCTTTCGCCGTTTGTTCTTTTACATGAGTTTTGTACCTGAGCGTGCTACCCAGAGTCACCCCCAGATACTTTTGCTCGTTTACCAACTCCAGCTCCTTGTCATGTACCCTTATGGGCCTCTTCTGTCTTCCTTTTGTTAGTGAATAACACGAGCTTCGTTTTGATGGATTTAAATCCAGTCTCTCTCTCTGCACCATTCCAGCACCTTTTGGATACTACTGGCCATTATGTCCCTTATGGTGCTTAGTACCGGTCCACGTTCGACTATATAGCACTCCGTCATCGGAGTAAGCTTGCATATATAGGCTCCCCTTATTTTCTTCACTAATGAGTACAAGTCCACCCTGTGGGAAACCTCTTTTAGGACTAATTGACTGTTTATATTCCGCCCAGTGTCGCCTTTATAGATCTACACTTGAGCAATTTCCCTATCCATAGCGCTATTGTCTTGTTGACTCCTTCCCTTCTCAGACTTTTCTCTACCGCTGAACATTTAATGGCACTTGCTACTACAAGAAAAACCAAAAATTATGGACCAATTTACAAAAATTGTCAACTCCATACATACAGGATCATAACCATCCATTGCTTCAGTACCGGTGTTGACACGCGCGGTGTTGACGATTTCACACAAAATCCTAGATTATTTTAGAACACTAATACTTAAAGCAACGTCAACGCCTCACTAGTAAGTTCCTTTAAGGTTACGTATTCCCAAGTAATTAGTTTAAATATTATTCAATTACTTACTGTAAACCACTCGTGGATGGTTATGACGCCACAGCGTGTTAATCACTTATTGCAGTCACATTTTTATGTTTTTTTTTGGTTTGAGCCCGCAAAGACAAATGTGTACTCGGTTCCGCTGTTTCACCTGAATTGAGGAGGCGGGCGTGGGTACACCCGGTATATTTAGACGCACGAGTACAAAACTACCTCAACTTTGACAGTGCGCTTACGGTGTTGATGAATTTTTGGTGTTAAACTTTTAAATATTTTAAATAGTACTTACGCGATGAAGGATTTTTATCATATTTTTTTGAACGTTTAACAACAATATTTAAAAACGATTACTGAAGTAAAATTCGCAATCGTACGTTTGATTTGCGATAATTTTCAGTACAAATATGGAGGTTCAGATTTTTTTGTTAGATGGTGATGACTTTTGACATATAAAACATTTTATTAAAATGAAACTATTTAGATTTCGATTATTTTGATCAAAGGGCCTTAAAGATAAAACTACTGAATAACGAAAAGAATAAAAATCAAAGTAAAAAACCTAACGTATATTTTTTTAAACACCGAAACGCAACTTTTTTCCGAGTTTTGAAATCCACCCAACTGCAGCCAAAACACAAATTAACTAATTAATGTCAAGCTATTATTTATACGTAGCAGCTGCAAATCCCAACACAAAAGGGAACATTTTACTAGAAAATTTACGTGACTTAGGACCTTTTTCGATGACAATCTATTGTTAAAATAGTGACAATTTGTTTCAATTCGTTTCATTCATTACTCGGTTTAGTTGTATGTGCCAAGTAACACTTACGATTAGATATTTACGACTTTTCAGTTGCTTACATATTAATGTGACATTGCTCACATTAATACCTGTCATAGGTAATATGTATAGGTACATATTTATGATTGGTAAGTCTGTTCAGATGCATATGTTTCTTTTTATGCTCATTTATTTTTGGTGCCTTGGATTGGATTATATACTTATTTATGAACTCGACTGTACGTAATAAGTTTGTTTCTTATCATGATTCCTTAGGACCTTAAACTCAGGTACTTAGGTGTTATGTAGGTATACGTGAAAAAGTTAAGAAAAGCTCCTGGATTAGCCAAGTTGCCAATCGCAAACGCTTAGTAGCGTATCGTAGTTTTCCCTCTCTCTCACTCTTTCATATTAGTGCGACAAGGACAATTAGCAGCCTTTCGTTTACGATTGACGATTGAGCGTTAGGAATTGGCAACGTTCTTGGCTAAGCACCCAGTTGTATGTGGTTGTAATCTATCCATAATATATAGGCGTTTGTTTTGTTTGTGTTCGCATTTTAAACATGCATTATGTATTTTAATTTGAATAGATAACTACATACAAAAGGTCACTTAGGTACTTAGGACCTGTTCACACTAGCGATTCACTTGGGCGATTTAAAAGCGATTTTTACATAAAATCGCACGCGGCGAACTCGCGTCGATATCGCTGCGTGCAATTTTTAGTTAGAAATCGCTTTAAAATCGCCCAAGTGCATCGCTAGTGTGAACAAGCTCTTAAGGGTGGATTTCAAAACTCGGAAAAAAGTTGCGTTTCGGTGTTTAAAAAAATATACGTTAGGTTTTTTACTTTGATTTTTATTCTTTTCGTTATTCAGTAGTTTTATCTTTAAGGCCCTTTGATCAAAATAATCGAAATCTAAATAGTTTCATTTTAATAAAATGTTTTATATGTCAAAAGTCATCACCATCTAACAAAAAAATCTGAACCTCCATATTTGTACTGAAAATTATCGCAAATCAAACGTACGATTGCGAATTTTACTTCAGTAATCGTTTTTAAATATTGTTGTTAAACGTTCAAAAAAATATGATAAAAATCCTTCATCGCGTAAGTACTATTTAAAATATTTAAAAGTTTAACACCAAAAATTCATCAACACCGTAAGCGCACTGTCAAAGTTGAGGTAGTTTTGTACTCGTGCGTCTAAATATACCGGGTGTACCCACGCCCGCCTCCTCAATTCAGGTGAAACAGCGGAACCGAGTACACATTTGTCTTTGCGGGCTCAAACCAAAAAAAAACATAAAAATGTGACTGCAATAAGTGATTAACACGCTGTGGCGTCATAACCATCCACGAGTGGTTTACAGTAAGTAATTGAATAATATTTAAACTAATTACTTGGGAATACGTAACCTTAAAGGAACTTACTAGTGAGGCGTTGACGTTGCTTTAAGTATTAGTGTTCTAAAATAATCTAGGATTTTGTGTGAAATCGTCAACACCGCGCGTGTCAACACCGGTACTGAAGCAATGGATGGTTATGATCCTGTATGTATGGAGTTGACAATTTTTGTAAATTGGTCCATAATTTTTGGTTTTTCTTGTAGTAGCAAGTGCCATTAAATGTTCAGCGGTAGAGAAAAGTCTGAGAAGGGAAGGAGTCAACAAGACAATAGCGCTATGGATAGGGAAATTGCTCAAGTGTAGATCTATAAAGGCGACACTGGGCGGAATATAAACAGTCAATTAGTCCTAAAAGAGGTTTCCCACAGGGTGGACTTGTACTCATTAGTGAAGAAAATAAGGGGAGCCTATATATGCAAGCTTACTCCGATGACGGAGTGCTATATAGTCGAACGTGGACCGGTACTAAGCACCATAAGGGGACATAATGGCCAGTAGTATCCAAAAGGTGCTGGAATGGTGCAGAGAGAGAGACTGGATTTAAATCCATCAAAACGAAGCTCGTGTTATTCACTAACAAAAGGAAGACAGAAGAGGCCCATAAGGGTACATGACAAGGAGCTGGAGTTGGTAAACGAGCAAAAGTATCTGGGGGTGACTCTGGGTAGCACGCTCAGGTACAAAACTCATGTAAAAGAACAAACGGCGAAAGCCATAAGAACACTGTATCAATACAAAAGAGCGGTGTGAAGGAAATGGGGGTTAAAGTCGAGGATATTGGAATGGATCTCCAAGGCGATAATACTTCCCGAGTACTATATGGTCTGGTGGCACAGAGCACATATTAAGAAATATTAGAGGTACCTAGCAAAGGTGCAGAGGCAACCCGACAACCCGACACACGCCTTAGAGGTAATACTAGGTATAAAGGCGCTACATATAGAAGCGGAAAAGAGGGCCGTGGAACAGTGGTACCGAATGAAGGCATACAAGGAATGGAGAGGAAGTTGCGTACACAAGCGACACGAACTAATACAAGATAGGGTACTGTCTAAAATGGAAATGATGGTAACTCACAATGACCTCATAAAGAGGAAGAAGATATTCGATAAGAAATATAGAGTAACATATTGGGTAGAGATACAACTGGAAGGTAAACGTCGCACATCCGACGTTGATATGCTTCACTGACGGTTCGATAAGAAGCTCCACAGGTCTAGCTGGAGCAGGCATACCTACTATATAGTTATCCCGAAATTGGGGGAAAAGGTATCTGTACCACTTGGTAGGTATACGAGTGTGTTTCAGGCAGAAGTTTGTGCCATACTACGGTGCGTAAGGCTCATAAAGGAGCAAGTGCAGCAGACGAGGGCCGTGGTCATATATACGGACAGTCAGGCAGCAGTGAAGACGCTAAAGAAGCCAGCGACAAAATCTTCTTTGGTACAGGAATGTAAGGAGACAGGAACTAAACTCGCTTGGAAGTTTGGAATAAACTACAAACATTCAAAGGCGCTTTGAAAATACATTGTTGATTTGACTGAAAATTGTTTGATTTAATACCCTTATGAATCTTATGATATAGTAAATCGTCATTACCATACACATAGTATCATCGCCATCCATTAAAAAATCATAACCATGGCATGGTCGTCATCACCATCTCGTGTAAAATATTTTTGATGCCTATAATTTCGAAATTATGCATCTAATTAGTGTGGAATCATAACAAGATACTCTAATAAATATAACTTAACAATTCTAGATACATATTTATGCATTTAATTAATAAAAGAAAAAAAATAAAATTTTGTATGGTGAAAATTTTCTTGATGAAATCCACCCTTGGATGTGTATTTTATGGCTGAGTTGTCTATTTTAAATTAATAGTACATGTCAAGTACGCTCATCTTCAAAAGTAATCAAAAATTGAGCTGTATTATGGACCACATATCTAGGTGTCCTATCACTGAAAAAAATATTTACCAAAGTGACTTAGGTTGGCTATATTACAAGGAAACTTTGATATATGTAACAAATCCTTGCTATCAAATTTACAAAACTAAAAAGGTTGAAGTCGATACCAGAGTTCTGGTTAAATCAACAAAGAACATTGTACATTATACCAAACATCTGGTGAAATCAACAAAAAACTGGTGTAATCAACCAAATTAATTTAGTAGAATGCCAACATAAAAAGTTTGGTAAAATCAAAAAAAAAATTGTGATAGGACCCAGTCAACCTTAATTTCCGGTTAGAATTACGCAAGATCTGGTAAATCCAACTTAGCATTTTTTTCAGTGTATTTGTTTCTTGGTCATGGCTGTCTATGTATTTAAGTATCTATAACGTAGTCAATAATGTATCTACCTATTATATATATCGTCGCATAGTACCCACATCACAAGCCTTAATTGAGCTTACCGTGGAACTAGGCACGCACAAAAATCTAACTAGTCGATACATCTGCTCTTCATGCAACAAATTAGTTTCATCTCCGACAAAATGCCCAATAAAACTGCTTTATATCTCACTTTCGACAACAAGACACATTCCACTTACAAAAAAGCTTAACCGACACACATTTTGTAGTGAAAGTTGTCACTTTTATTAAGTAAAGACCAAATAACACGTGGCTAGGGAAATGTTGCCTTATTTTAAAGTGTTATGGTTTGAAATGCCTTGGAGATTAATAATCAAAATGGCGTATAAAATTTACGACGTCAAAATATGGCGGTTGTATGTAAAGGACGTAAAGTTTAAAGTCGAATAAAATTGCCATCAATTATTAATGAGGTGATTAGCTTATTTGGTTAAGTGTCGATATTGGTATAATTTTGAAATATTATAGACATAAATAAATAAATTTGGGCATCGAAAAAATACAGTAAAGAAATAAAAGTTAACACTTTGAGCGCAGGGAACTCCCGAGGGGAGTTCTCTGTGGGAGGTCCATGTTCGCTACAAAGCGGAAAAATCACGGGATCCGAGCGTAGCGCGTAGCACTCGTCCGCGATGAAAGTGTTAAATCGACCCATATCAAAAACTAGGTATATATAAGACATACTTTGATCAAACCAAAAAGTGACTGTCCAACATCCTTCGGCTATAGTAAAAGGGGCCAAATTTAAAGATCCAGGTTCGTAATATTGATCGCTCAAGGTGCGTTCAAACCAAAATAGCATTCGGTATTCCAACCCCCCACTCTACGAAATTCGATCGTTACACAAAACGTGATTGGTTGATTTCGTAGAACGGAGATAGAACAGCGAATGCTCTTTTGGTTTGAACGCACCTTCAGAGAATTTGAATTTGTCTCCCTTTTTCAGTGCCAAATGTTGTTACACAAAATGTAACTTCGTAAAGCCGCGTTTTCACTAAGTGTTCTGAGCGAGCATTCGCTCGTTCGTGGGCTGACGAATGAACATTTTGCTATGTCAATAGTTTCGTTGTCTTATTTCATAATACTCTGTCACGTTTTGAGTTGCTGTTTCGACTCAGTATATTAAAAAAAATCCATTTGTATTTCTTTACACGCTAGATTTTAATCCATACATCAAAATTGAAAACAAAACATCATCGCATACAAAAATCACCACTGCGTCACGCTTTTTAGGAACACAAAATAAGAAAAAGAAAATAATTTTGACGCAATTAAGTATCGTTGATGATGATGAAATCGAGCTCATAGGTGTCCGGAGTCCGGAGTGACTTAAATATTAAAAGCTACTCAGTTATTCAACAAATCTTCTCTTTAAAAAAAACCGGCCAAGTGCGAGTCAGACTAGCGCGCGAAGGGTTCCGTACCATTATCAATTTATTATTAAAAAAATACAGTTAAATCAACCTACCTCTAAAACTATAGGAGATAATTTAATCAAACTAAAAATCATTGATAGAGTTTATTGATGTGCATAACATATATTTTTTTTAGAATTTTATATCGCGTAGTTTAAAAAATAGAGGGGGGGGGGGACACATTTATCAGACTTTGAGAGCTGATATCTTGAAAACGGTTCGCTTAAATAAAATTGTATAAACCTTTATATCATTTTCAAAGACCTTTCTATTGATACCTCACACGCTTATATACATCTAAAAAAAAATTTTATCCCTCAGTTACATGTATGGAGGGCCCCAACCCCAATTATTTTTATCATAATTTTGTAGCGGTCCATACAACACATATCCTTACCAAATTTCATCACTGTAGCATTTATAGTTTCCGAGTAAATCAGCTGTGACAGACGGACAGACGGACAGACGGACAGATGGACATGACGAATCTATAAGGGTTCCGTTTTTACCATTTTGGCTACGGAACCCTAAAAACGGCATTGGCCTTCGACATGGATTTAAACTTCTCTTTATAGAAGCGGTGGCTAAAGCAATCTCTCCAATACTCTCTTATTCCGCTTTGCCGGATTGAAATACTGATCCTCCAGCATTTAATGCCGACTCCTGATCCCCGGCGTCGATTTATCCTTCAATTAAAACATAAAAATCTCGAGGAAGCTTTAAGACCCGTCTGGCTTATTCTTATGGCTGAGAAACCGGTGGCTCACACAAATGGTGACGTAGTTTGTAATACAGGGTGTTTTTTTTTCGACCGTTCAAATTCTACGTAGTGAATGTGTAGGTCATACTGACCAACTTTTACTATGGGGACAAACTCGAAATCGCGAAAAAAAAATCAGCTGTTTCATACATTTCGGCCGGCGTAATGCCGCCAATTTGTATGAAACAGCTGATTTTTTTTTCGCGATTTCGACGTTGTCCCCATAGTAAAAGTTGGTGAGTATGACCTACACATTCACTACGTAGAATTTGAACGGTCGAAAAAAAAACACCCTGTATAAGTACAAGTTGCAGAAACAGTAGGTATGTACCATGAGTTCAAAAGTAACGGATACGTTAGGTTTTACGCGATACGTATTGCATTCTATCGCGCTCGCAACGTTACCGATACTTACAAATTCATGGTACGGCTACAGAATATTCTCAAATTTCTCGGAAATTTACATTAGAAAATTCTCATGAAAGTTGCTATTTAGAACATACGCTTTTTAATTACTTAGGGCTTATTCCGCGATGTTCTCAAACGTTTATGATCGCTTTCTTTGACGTATGTGTTACCTGCGACCATATAAAACATGGACGCCTAACGCCAGCTCAAAAATGCCCCCAAAACCAATTGTTCAATTGTGCTAAGATGGGATTTTCATGACACCGCGCATATTTCGGCGCAACATCTTTGACAAATGTTTATTGAATATCGCCAATCAAAACTTTGATGGACCAATCACAACTGTTTATAAATGGCGGTTTAAGTTTTTATAGGTTGACATTCTAATTCATTGCCGTGATGCATTGAACAGGGGGTGACACTTGTCAACAAAAATTCAGGACCGTTTTTGAAAGGCAATTTAGTATGGCGTGCGGCTTCCATGTTTTATTTGTTCGTAGATGTGTTACGCATACCTACACATTGGCGTGTGCATCAGCTCGACAAATACCAAAGAAACTGACCCAATTCATATCAATAAAAGTAAAGATTAGAACAATATATTAGAACATTCTCATTTTTGGAATCTTCTTCTTCAGGTACGTTTAAACCAAAAGAGCATTCGCTGTTCTAGCGCCCGTTCTACGAAATCAACCAATCACGTTTTGTGTACCGATTGAATTTCGTAGAGTGGGAGGTTAGAACAGCGAATGCTCTTTTAGTTTGAACGCACCTTTCGATGTATTGCTAGTCGTGTAGTGAATCTTCTTCACTATATTTTTAATCAGTCAATCATTTGTTGAAACTCACGGAAAGGTTCTAATTTTTGTCCGTATAACAGGATAGATATTAATAAATATTTAGGTAACCCTAAGTTACTTGGATTAATATATTTATAACATAAATAAAGCAATGCCTTACCTACGTAATAGGTTACGTAAGTAATAGGCGATGATATGATATGGTACATACCTACTTTTCATTTTACGTACACAGACAATTAATACATAGAAACCGGGTCATTCACCTGATTCGTGTCTCCATCTTAACTACGTCAAATGGTGCTAAATGTATGTAAAAGTTTAAGGGCCGCTCATAATACATTAATTAATCCTTGCCAGAATTTGAACCTGGGACTTTCAGCCTCTTACGCAGGGTCAAAGTCAACACTGCCAACTACTGCGAGGCCGGAATTTAGCATTGTCCTGAGAAAAAGTTTTTAAGTTGCGAATAATCTAATCAAGCCAAGACCGTACTAGATATATATGCCTCATAACATAAGTTATATTTACTGCCTTGTTTACTTATTTGCAATATATAATAATGATTTATGACAGATTTTCATAAGTTCTCATGGAAACTTACTATTAAATTCTCACGATTTTACTCGAAAACTTTCAAGTATGTTCCTGCGATTTAAAGAATGTTCTACGACTTGTACATTGCTAGGCTGGATAGAAGTCTATTGGGTTGTTTTGTATGACAGCCTGAACCGGATATCGACGGAGGCGGGTAATTGACTACCATTCACTTCTTTTATAAGCGGCGCCCACTTCGCGCGCGCGTGCCCGTAGTCGTCACGTTGACGTCACGTCACGTCACGGTGCGGCTCTAATACCGTGAACCACGAACGAAGTGTTACCTCCCTGTCACACTTACGTAAGAATTCACAAGTGCGAGAGTGAGGCAATACTTCGCGGCTTCTGGCCTACTACCATGAACACCAAAACTCTCAAATATCGAGGATTTGTCTATGTTAATCCAAGGCGTCATTAGGGTGAAAGAGAAAATTCTCGAAATTTTCGGAATTCGTAATTCGCGGTTGGGCAGCTGTTTATCCTTAGTTGTCTATTCTCTCTTCTACATTTATTTTATTGAACTTGTAAATAATTCTTACTTGAAAGTGCACACTTCGATCGTTCAATCGTCTATTTCCCTAAAAAAATATTAGCCAAATAATCAGTTGCGAACATGACGCTTCTGTCTTTGTCGCACTAGTAGGTAAATAATACTACGCTACTGAGCGATAGCGATTACCGTCTTGGCTAGGCGCTCTGATAATATACGTTTCTATTTTTCATTATTTCGTCAGCTGACAACAAAACCTCACTATAAAAACTGTTACAGTTCTTAGCAAGTCGTATGTCAGTATAGAATCAGAACTGAGATACGATCTTTATTTTCGATTAGTATCCGATATATACGAGTTTCGATTATTAACCGACGATTTACGAATACAAATTTTAAATTATGTAGCCGCGAAGGGTTGACAGTCTAGAAAATATGTATTTTGCGCGTTTCCCGCCCACAAGTGAGTTTGCCTGACTCTGCGACCATATATAACATGGACGTCTAACGCCAGCTCAAAAATGCCCCCAAAATCAATTGTTCAATTGTGCCAAGATGGGCAGGACATAGCGCTTTTCTTAACACCGCGCATATTTCGGCGCAACATCTTTGACAAATGGTTATAGAATATAGCCAATCAAAAGTTTGATGGACCAATCACAATTATTTTTAAATGGCGGTTTAAGCTTTTATAGGTTGACATTGAAATTCATTGCCGTGATGCATTAAAGAAGGGGTGACATTTGTCAACTAAAATTCATGACCGTTTTTGAAAGGCAATTTAGTATGGCCTGCGGCTTCCATGTTTTATTTGTTCGTAGGCCTGACTAGTTTACCAAACGCTTGAAAACGAGCAATGGAAACGCGTACAATGTAAGACTTCATTTAAATGCTGCATATTTAGGCGGATCCTGAACGCGCTTTAAGCTTTTAAAAAGAATCATAGCGATGGTGGTGTACACCTTAACGCGGTAGTGACAACATTTCTTGGGTTTAGAGCCATGCAAAAACAGTAGCCAAGTCACGTGACCATACATTATTATGCTTGACTTATCGCTTATCGTAAGGATAAGGACGATTTATTTGCAGAAAAAGGGTTTCGAACATAGTTGTTCGTAAATATACATTGGTCCGCCTTCTCCAGTTGTTTGTAACAACATGCAAATTTGAAATAGGTTTAATAAAAAGATATTATTAGCTACATTTTATGGTATGGCACGGTATGGCACAAGAAAACAGGTATTACAATATTACTTACAATTGTTAGTATACGATTACGTATACGATTGCAGATGCATAATGGCATCTATGCTAGGCATGTGCAATGCCTTAATTTTATTATTTGAATGACAAGAATTATGTTTGAACAATCGAATTTTATTCCTGAAGTAAAATAAAAAAATAAACATAAATGATTTACAGAGCAGTCGTCAGAAGTTAATACAGCTGCAAGCTGGAATAATTTAATATAATTGTAATATAATTACGACGGATACTAATTTAATAGGGGCTTGAACTACGACTATGTAAAGGTGATAAAATTAATCGTTTCTAACGTTCAGTCATTCTAACGATGCCAGTCTGCAATCGTATACGTTAAGCGATAAGTCAC
Organism: Thaumatotibia leucotreta; assembly: GCA_025490895.1. Taxonomy (NCBI): domain Eukaryota; kingdom Metazoa; phylum Arthropoda; class Insecta; order Lepidoptera; family Tortricidae; genus Thaumatotibia; species Thaumatotibia leucotreta. Next base: position 11,412 of record JALPQI010011129.1, on the reverse strand, counting down.
GTGACCATAATAATGTATGGAAATGGTCATATGACTTTTCGTGGGAATTTGTCATTCTCATACGTTTAATTTGAAAAGCTCCCAACTATGGTCCAAAGCTAAATCAAATATATTTGATTAGGTGTATCACTATCACTTCACTACATAAGTAGTATAAAATAAAGTCACTTTTTCTGTCCCTTTGTACGCTTAAATCTTTAAAACCACGCAACGGATTTCGATTTTTTTTAATAAGTAGGTAGAGTAATTCAAGAGGAAGGTTTTTATGTAGGTATAGTACCCGTGCGCAGCCGGGGCGGGTCGCTAGTTTCTTATATTTATCATGCAAGTTCTAGATTAAAGCTTCTTAAGAAACATAAAAGAAAATTGGACGAAATCTAAAAGTAGTTAAATTGGGAGTGATTCTTATTAAGGATGAAATAAAACTATTTTAACGGATTATATCGTCATTGCCAGTTAACCGTGTAAAATGTCCGGATATAATCCGATAAAAAATAGTTTTATTTCAGTAACTATCGCGGTAAACGAATAAAAACTTATTAAGGGGTTTCAATTGTGGATCAAAGCTGTAGAACTGGATTATTGTTGGGTGGTTTTACTACTGTAGGTACCTATTTTTCTACATAATGTTTAGACCAATGCCGCATTCGAGTGTACACCGCCTAGCGCAGTAAAAGCCAGAATTAAATCCGTATGAGAAAATTGCTTTCGTCGATTTGTTGTGCGCCGGAATATTAACTTGCGCGACTTTTCCCATTCTTCGCAATGCTACATTGGGCCAATGGCCTTACCATGACTTTGCAAGTATCGGTAACGTTAGATTTTACTCGATACGTAAAGCAGCCGTACCATGTGCTACCGCGGCGTTATTATCGCGCGTTTACTTTCTATCTGGCTCGCTCGCGCTAATATCGTCAGTTCTAATATGAATTAATGTAACCACCAAATGACGATTTTTCAGGTTTCCCAAAAACTAATTTGACATTTATAAAGTATGTTGTATCTTTTTAGTTAATTATCCTATTGAAATGATGTTTATCTTGTTTGTTTTATTTTTAAGAAGTCTATTTGACTTGACACACAGTTACTAACTGCGACCACAGTTGTAGTTCAGGATATGGCTGGTGCTTACGTTAAATATTTTTAAAAAAATTTGGAGATACGTTAATAATTGAATGAAAATCATCAAAAGTGGATTTCGTAATTTAGTGTAACTCACAAATTGAAACCAAATTGCTTATGAGCCATTGTGGCTGTTCCAAGATATCGACATATCGATATTTATTTATTTTGAGAATTCTTTACACCATACAATACAGATGGCGCTTACAGCATTGACATTTATGAAAATATGGTGAGTACTTTAGAAACGATATATTTTGTACGAATAAATTCGTACTTACGTTAATAAAAAACCGTAATAACGTAGCGGAATCTCATGGTAACATACTGGCCATCGCGCTCGCTCCAATATGTCAGTGCGAGCGCGACAGAATGCAACGTATCGAGTAAAAATTAACGTATTCTTTACTTTCTAACTCATGGTACGGCTACAGGTCAATAATGTCAATGCGAGCGTAAAATCTGAGTCAATAGAAAAAGAAAAAAAGGTAAACAAATATGGCGGACCGGCAATCGCATTTGTTGTCTATGAAAATAGTGATGGGACCTATGGGAATAGTATTAAATTTAATCGAGCAAAAATATCCTTTGCGAAATAATTACGAACTCAATATAAATAAGTATTAGGTAATAGTGTGGGAACAATTTTTTATGACAAAAAGCCATTAATCCTACTAACAATTTTTAATCGGAGTGACTGTCACTATCACTACTCAAAGCTTTTGCTACAGCCGCATTGTCAATAACAGTGTCGGAAATTCCGTCAATCACATTTCTCGCTATTTTTTACAACTTTGCTAACAACATCTATCGACAGCGACACTTCCATAATCAGAATCACTGCCGTTAAAAGATAAAGATAAAAGATAAAAATTCATTTATTCAAGTAGGATCGGGTGGATCGCTTTTGCATCGTCAATATTTCTACACTTGATAGTAAACATACACAATTATAATTTTCGTTGTTTTATACAACTCCATTTTGTATGGGTAAGTAGGTGAGGTTCTTTCTAAATGTCTGTAGACATTTAAAAGAATCCTTTTCATATCTTCCGTTCGTTGTTTTTTACAATCTTAGCTATTTTTGGCGGCTTTAATTCCTATGGTCCAGGTTCACTCATTGTAATCTAAAATAAAGTTAGATAAAGAGACAGACAGTTACTTTTCACTTATCTACACTTTTGAGTTTAATTAAAAAGAAGTTACCTTTATAACAAACCTTTTGAAGACGAAATGAGGCCCGTAAATACCTAAGTCAAGTTGCGTTATTCTGTAGCAAAAGTGTAACGAAATCACAATGTTTATCTTATTAAATAGCCAAGTCGTAGTTTAACCAGTCACAAAAATCCAATCAAATTACAATTATCGGAGTCCAAATATAAAAGCTAAGCCGTAATAAAGTAAATATCAGAAGAATATAATAATACACAAAACCCGTAATAACACGAAAAAGTAGCTTTTTTTTAAGTACCCGTTTTTAGTTTTTCTCAATTTACCGCCACTTCTGGCAGTCATGGTTAAGCCGCATACTCACGTATCCGATATTAAACTCCGCCACGAAGTCCGCGAATTATGCCGCTTAACGTTGTAGGTACCGGTACACATCAATAGTTTCCCAAATGATTCACGAACAATAATTTTTGTATATTGTTGGGTATAATATCAAAGAAAAAAAATTAGAAAATCGCGTGTCTAAAACAATCGATCGAATAAAACCGAATCGAAAACGGAATAAAACTGTTTTATGTCCCATCACTACAAATGTTAGTTTTTTCATAGACAAGATAAATTTCGATGAGTAAAAAATCTCGACTAGCCCTACTACAATTTATGTACATAGATTAAATCTAACTAATCTACTTAACCTAACCTATATCTAAGATTGGCCCTTGTGGCATTGTACCGAGGATGCTGGCGGCATTTCCTCGCTGTATCGCAATACTGATGCGTTGTGCGAGGAAGTCGCCAGCTCTTCGGTCTCTAGTTACATCAACCAGACGTTTCGCGATCTCAGCAAACAATTTGCGTGCGCTGGGGCCCCAAGAACCTAAACCTGCGGGTGTCGTAAGAGTCGGCTAAGGCATTGAAGTGTCACTGATACCGTTAGCAGCCCTTGACATAAATCGTAAAACACGTCCGAAGATTTCTTTGTACTTAATTATTAATAAATATCAGATATTTTAACTAAAAATGTATGTGAACACAAGGTTTAAGGTTCTAAGTTGTGGACAGTATCAAGATTGTGTTTGGAAAGTATGTGGTTACGAAGTAATTCAGGTTTGCAGGTTTGTTTACCTTTTTTTCTTTTTCTATTGACTCAAAAAAGCTTTACGCCGCGGCCACGACAACGGTCTAACGCCGCGGCCACGATATCGGTCTAAGGCGACCGGCTTAGCGGAAAACGTATGGTGCTCCCTCTCGTACCCATATCGGCATCCCGCTCCGACTCATGGATTCGCTCGCCGCTGGTCGCCTTAGACCAATGTCGTGGCCGGGCCGTAAGGCGACCGGCTTAGCGGAAAACGTATGGTGCTCCCTCTCGTACCCATATCGGCATCCCGCTCCAACTCATGGATTCGCTCGCCCGCCGCTGGTCGCCTTAGACCAATGTCGTGGCCGGACCGTTAAGGTGCATTCAGACCAAACGAGAATTCGCTATTTTATCCCCCACCCTACGAAATTCATTCGTTACACAAAACGTGATCGTCGAAATTTGTTGATTTCGTAGAGTGGGGGATAGAATAGCGAATGCTCGTTTGGTCTAAATGTACCTTTACGTGTCGAGTAAAACCTAACGTGTTATTTACTTTCCAACGTATGGTACGGCTACAGGAGTCTGGTTTTATCAGTTACTAGTGACCTGCTCCGGCTTTGAACAGGTACAATACTAACACTTAGCCTTCCTCTTGAATCACTTTATTTAATAAAACCGTTTCATAATTCGTTGCGTAGGTTTAAAGGTTTAAGCATACATAGGGACGGACAGACGGCGACAGGGACTTTGTTTTACGAGTCTATGTGATTCATACATACATCATCAGCCTACGATAGTCCACTGCTGGACGTAGGCCTCCCCTATTAACTAATTTAACTATGCGTATAGACGCATTAGGAGGTCAAACGCCTATAATCGCCACGCTGGGCAAGCGGATTGGTGATCGCAGTAATGTGTCCACTGTGATGACGCTGCTGCCCATCATCAATCTTTTATCAAATAATGGTCAGACACTTCAATTCCTTAGTCGACTCTTACGACACCCGAAGGAGGAGTTGGAGTGGTGATAAATGTATTCTTACTGCCGTCACCACACGGCCACTATGTAGTGATTATTTTCTAGTGTTTATTTATACCGTCTAGTACTACGAAACACGTTGGGAATATTACATACCTCACTAAGTATACCTAATTGATCAAGCGAAGCGAAGAATCCTGTTTCTGATTGATACCTTTGATGACAGCATTAGGAATACATTTGTCAGTGTCACCACCCAACTCTTCCCGTGGGTGACGTAAGAGCCGACTAAAGGATTCAAGTGTTACTGACCATTAAGAAAGAAGTGTGCCGTGTGGTGACGGCAGTAAGAATACATTTGTCACCACCCCAACTCCTCCTGCGGGTGTCGTAAGAGTCGGCTAAGGCATTGAAGTGTCACTGATCATTTTACAAGATTGATGATGGGCAGCAGCGTCATCATAGTGGACACATTACTGCGATCGCCAATCCGCTTGCCCAGAGTGGCGATTATGGGCATTTACCTCCTAATGCGTCTATACGCATAGTTAATAGGAGAGGCCTACGTCCAGCAGTGGACTAACATAGGCTGATGATGATGACCATTAAGATGGGCAGTAGCGTCATCATACATAATTTACACATTACTGCGATCGCCAATAACCCGCTTGCCCAGCGTGGCGAATCATAATCAGAATGTATTTATTCGTTATAAATATTAGATTTGTATTTATAGATTAATTTTAATTTGACTGAATTTTTTATACATTTATTTTCAAACAACCCGCTTAGGGCCAGCGTGGGGACTATAGCCCAAGCCCTCTCATATATGAGAGGAGGCCTGTGCCCAGCAGTGGGACATTATACAGGGTGTTTTTTATATCATTAGCCATATTGCAATATGTGTTGGGTAAAGGCGTAAAAAAATATTTGGTAAAACAAAAATAATTCATTTTTCATTATTCTTTTTGTTATAGATTTTTTTTTTAATCTCATTATCTACTGAATGTTTGGTCACTTTGATCACTTGCTTACTTTGCGTACTGCCCCACCAATCCCACCATCTCATAACTGCCAAATCAGATTGGAAAGGGTGTTTGAGTTTGCAACTTTAATTAACCCGCATAAGGTAACTAATTCAATGCGTTATAACGTACGTAACAAGTTTCCTACGCGTGGTGGGGAATGGAGGTGGAGCTTAACTTGCAGGTAAATCCCACGAGATAGCATTATCAGTCTATCGCATACAGTACTAATAATGAGGGTATTTTGAGTTGCGCGCCGGTCTGAGGGTAGTTTGACTCGAGCGCGGTCACGCAAGCGCACTTCTTCTTTGTTTACAGAGTGCTGTACAAATGGCACATGGCATCTTGCGATCAGCCGAGCCAGCATAATTTGACCTCAAGAACGGAGTAACTTAAATGTTCCGTCATACAAACGCGTACTGGTTTACCTCAGATATCGATTCTAATGCACTCTCTAAGCAAATTGAATTGTTGATGACGACGAGCAGGTACAGGTGCATACCTACATGTACCTGCTCGCTTGGGCAGTTTTAATCAAATAACAATCGTGTGTGCATGTAGTTAGGACATTTCATTCATTGTTTAGTGCCGATGGTGGGGTGAGTGACGTCGGCTGATCGGTGCTTGTGATGAACTCCTGATTGGCTAAGACTTGACTACTCAAACCTGCTACCCTTTTGTCTGCCTTCGAATCGCACGGATTGAAACAAACTTGCCTAGTGACCACAAATTATGTTTTTGCCGGATAAAAAACGGGAAAAAAAACTAAAAAAAAGTGTCACTTTTTGTTTCAAAAATGTTGTGTACTGGTGATCGCGAATGACATATCCAAATTTGGCTAACGACATAACAAACACCCTGTATAGGCTGAAATATTATTATTATTATTTTCAAAACTACAATTTATGTACATAGATTAAATCTAACTAATCTACTTAACCTAACCTATATCTAAGATTGGCCCTTGTGGCATTGTACCGAGGATGCTGGCGGCATTTCCTCGCTGTATCGCAATACTGATGCGTTGTGCGAGGAAGTCGCCAGCTCTTCGGTCTTTAGTTACATCAACCAGACGTTTCGCGATTTTAGCAAACAATTTGCGTGCGCTGGGGCCCCAATTCGTTTAACGTTGGTGTACAATATAAAGGTCTCAAAGTTTGTTACGAAACACTATGTTATGCGGACAGGCGTACGAAATTACTCCTTATTAACTAATATAATCATACATGTAACATTAACATAGTCATTCACAATTCGTGAAGACAATACTAAAATGCAATAAATTAATTAATATAAGAAAAAAAAAACACTACAATAACTCAGTCAAAATAAGAGATTGAATTACATAATAATACAAAATGTCAAGTACAGCAAATACGAGTACGTACTACTTAATTGGGCATTTTCGCGAGAAGAGATCCAAAAAAAATTTTTTTTAAGGTAGGTAAATTTAATGTTTTTCTACTCAGAATAACGAGTTCTTTCAATCTAGGAGAAAAAAAGTACAAGAAAAAAATGGTCCCACATTTTTCATACATTTTACATGCTCTCCACTTTGTAACCGCTGTACAAAGTGTTTGAAAAGCAGTTACGTAATAGAAACAAAAATTTGGGACACTTTTTTTCTTCTAATAGGATCGAAAGAGCTCGTGATTCTGAGCAGGAAAAACATAAAATTTCCCAGTTTCAGAAAAAGAAGTTTTTGTATCTCTTCTCGCGAAAATGCCCAATTACAAGTTATGGGCGATTAGGAGCATTAGGTACCTTCTAACGCGTCCATACGCATAAGTAGCGGTCTCACGTTTTTGACATACCATAATAGACAAAGAGAGCAAATAGTCTTCTGTGATATTTACGAATATTTATAGATTTTTTTTTCTTCTATAGTCAAGTGCAAAAATAAGTATCGAAAGAAACAGCTCATAAATATGTTACGACGTTCTTATTACACAGAAATCACAGAATTAGAGTGCACTGGGACATGTTTTCGAACATTTTTGTGTACACCTTATTTTGTCTTTGACTGTACTCGACGTCAAAGATATCATTACGGCTTAATGTCAAGGCAATAGAGTCGTGTAAATATATTTTTGGCACCTAAATCGTAACGATATCTTTGACGTCGACTGTACATATTTCTAATCAGAATAGGTAATATAGTGAATGGGCTCGTAAACGGCCCATACAATTTTTGTTACACCCTGTATAATTTGATTACGGGTCGGATAATGTGAAAACGCTCTAAAGGTTTTCAAAACAGCAATTAATTGGAGTGTCGCAAATTCCGTCTTGCCCCCGTGCACCAGCGCGTGTGATTGCGACGGGGCGACAATGCGACAGGGTGCGACAATGAGGTTTTTCCATAATATATTTTTCTGCCACCAGGTGGCGCTAGAGTAGGGGAGACCAGGTATAAAAGTAACGCGGGATGAACGTAACAAATTCATTTAAAATTTTTCTACGACACCTATCCCAACGTCCTTCAGGGCATTAGATGCCATTTCGATTCCCCCCCTAACCTCAGTTACGCCCACGGTGCTGTCATGGCAGGTTATGCGTGTAGTGCTATGGTCCCAGAAAAATGCGTCAAAAGTAAGTTTTTAACGATTTTTTCAATCTTAGCTAGATTTTTCATGGTAAACGCTATAGCTTGCGTTTTGCATGGGTGTTGTAAAGTCACTAATCATTTACAGTTTGACGGTTGCAAATCAATGTTTTAATGATGCTTTGTACGTTTTTTGCTACGTGTTTGTGGGATTCTGGAAATTCGATACCCAGGGATGATTGAAACAACTTGTTACTTTCATCCCGATTTCCTAATTGGGGGCTCATTGCTACACCTATGTGCTAGCGTTTATTTAATAACTCATATACTTAGTGCCTTTTTGTTGCAGATTGTCTATTATACACAAAATAACAACAGACAGAAGTCCACCGAAATAGAAATTATAGCTTTAGCTGCAGTTGAGGTGATCCTTTTTTTAAATGCCCTACAGGGACGCAGGAAAGACGTACCAACTGGCTCACATCACTTTATATAGACAATAGACATGTAAAGTAAAGGTTTACTTGAAAGTTCAGAGGCACTACCCAAGGCGGGATTTGTTTCTGGAAACAAATATACACTGTCGATGAGGAGTCAAACACAATTTTTTTATCGTATTAGGTACATTGTATGATTAGCTTAGTAGTATACTCAGAAATGAGGACAATGCAGGAAGCATTTAATTCCTTGGATTACACCTAAGCATTTGTTTAACTATATGCCATTTAGAATAAGACAGAAAGTTGATTGGTCTCACGTTACTTATATATCCTATAGGTATAAATTAATTTCGTCTCATATAATAATGTTAATTACATTCATTCATTGTTAATGTTTGTCTTTGATATTGTAAGACTGTTGATTACTTAAAAATACTAATTACACATAATTATATTGATTATTTTATAGTTATTTACTTTGTTTCTATTATCCCTATGCACTGTTACAACCAGCCCTGGGGGTAGGGATAATTGCAACAAATTCCATCCTTCACTGTGAGCCATTTTTCTGTAAAACTATTCGATGTATGAAGTTTATTTTGGTACCAAAAGATACATGAAATATGTGTCTATTGCATATAAAGATGCAAAGTTTGACAACTGCTACCAAAAAAATATAAAAAATCAAAAACTGAAAATTGTTACGTTCATACCTGGTCTCCCCTAGGTGTTGGGTCCACACAGCTGTCAGATTCGGGGTTCTGCCTTTTCTCCGAACTTTTTTTGCCCGAATTTTATTTGCCAACCAACATTTCGCCGATGGTTCACTTTGACAACCAACAATTAGCAATTTATTGTATGACAACGTTTCATTTGGCAGAATTATTATAAAACGGATTATTGTAATGACACAATGCTTTTAGCATACTGATCATTTATCAAACCTTTCACTAGGCCTAACAACTATTACACGAATAACGTTTCGCCAGTGTTTAAACTAAGTAAAAAATACACATTTAAACCGATCTTTAAAATTATGATTGCTCATGTACTTGTCTTAGACAAATATGAAGCTAATTAGTTAAAAAGAACCATAGTCAACAAATATATGCAGATTTCTGACTCCTCTAAGAAACTAAGTACTAGCACTTTACCTGCTGTTGTTGTTGTTGTTTAGCATGTTTCTGAACTTGCCTACAAAAAATACCGTTAAAAAAAACATTTCACAGAGTCCTGTTAGGTACGACGACGAGCGAAGCGAGGAGGAGTGTTAGGTGAAACTGTGACCATACAGCGACTGTTTTGTTATTCCCTCGGCATTGCGTTCCCTCATCAGTTTCATCTAAATTACTGTTTAGAACCCGACTTTTAATTGTTTATCAACATTAATATAAAACCCCGTGTAAGCTGTTATTAAAAAATACCTATATAAAATTCGCCCCAAACTATACCCAAAAATATTGGTAATTATTTAGTTAAATAAATGCCAGCTAAACCATAAACCACATGAAAATATGTATTATAAAAAGTTCCAATTTAAAACCAAGCCCAAAGATAGAATTGCCAACCATTTGGTTGGAAAATGAAACGATTTCATAAGATTCAATTGGAACATGATTTTTCGGCGAAATGACTTTATGCGAAAAATTAGTTGCGATGTAATATTAGTACAAACAATTTTCGGAGATGATTTAGAGAACCGTCAGATTCATACTATTCATAGGTACTAGGACCTAAACTATCGAAATTCTACTTTATTTGGAAGTTTATTGATTTTGTAATGGATTACGACTAATACACCGTCGTCGAACTGAAGATTGAGCTCTAAAACAGGCGCTCAAAGTCACTGGTATTAAAAATAATTACTAAAACTTTGTTAATTTCATTGGAATTGCCTTGGAACTATTTTGTTTATTTATTTTAGAACACAATATTCCTAAAGTAATGGTTTTCAGAATAAATAAACCTATAAATATGTTGAAAATTAAATGCTCGTATTTATTTTGACAGTTCGTTAAACGTTCCGCTCAGTGCTGCCATCTCACCTCCACATAGTGGCAGAAAAAGTATCAAAAACCCTCATTCAACGCGACGCGTGACGATTATCATTACGTTGCGAAACAGGCATTACATAACTTTAGATCATGTTCTCAGAGTCACTTCACATCATCCGCCTATCTCAGTCCATTGCTGGACGTAGGCCTATCCTATTAACTATGCGTATAGACGCATTAGGAGGTAAATGCCTATAATCGCCACGCTGGGCAAGCGGATTTGCGATCGCAGTAATGTGTCCACTATGATGACGCCGGTGCCCATCATCAATCTTCTATCAAAGAATGGTCAGTGACTTCAATCCCTTAGTCGACTCTTACGACACCAGCGGGAAGAGTTGCGGTGGTGACAAATGTATACTTACTGCCGTCACCCTTACGTCACCTTAAATAATGTAAAAGTAATGGGGCTGGCCAAAAATCATCTGCGTTAAGGCCTTACGGACAAATTAATAAAATAAATAATAAAATAATAAATAAGTATCTTGGGACCTCTTACACAAATCAACCTAGTCCCACGGTAAGCTCAATTAAGGCTTGTAATGTGGGTACCCGGCGACGATATATATAATAGATAGATACATATAGATACTTAAATACTTATACAGCCATGCCATGACCAAGGAACAAATATTATATTAGTAATAAATAAATACACAAATAATTCCCTCGCCAGGATTCGAACCCGGAACCTCTAGCTTCGTCAGGCAGGGTAGCAGGGGTAGCAGGGTCACTGCCATCTAGGCTACGGAGGTTGTAATGATGAATTGATGACGCCTTGATTTTTTTTAATGCATGAAATCTTAAGCTCAAATAATAGCTTAGCTTCGTAAAGGGGGCGTCACGGTCGTCAGTGTACAGTCAAGGGCATTATAGTACATTGTGTATTTAGGGCGGTAAGTAAGAATTTGCGAACGAGTGTGAAAGTAAAGCCCAAGCCGAAGGCGCGGGCTCTACTTCACACGAGTTCATAATTCTTGTACCGCCCGTGGT
>JALPQI010011128.1:0-44689 GCA_025490895.1 Thaumatotibia leucotreta | reverse complement strand
ATCTTGACTTGGAAAAATACCTCGACTATTAATGTCAGATAAATCATGAAATCCGATTTGAAGAAACCGTGATTAAATTACTAAACGGTTTTAGACAAATCTATGAAGAACTATCGTTATCCAGTTTCCACAAGGAACAACGACATCTAGCGTTTAATCATGGCCGATAGCTAATTCAAAATTTTCGTAGACGAAGGAATTTTTATTATGTCAACTAGTTTTCAAATACTGAAATTTTGACGCAACAAAAATTCGATGACATATCATCGGGGACCATCGGAAATGTCGCGATCGTGCCTACTAACGAAAAATACCGAACCCATAATATTACACGACCAAATTGCATCCATTGCCAAGTGAAGTGGCTCAACATTCCTATGTAACTGACATGTGACTGTAAGTGTGATTCTCTTTCATGCAATATTTCCAATTTCTGAAGTGTATACCTAGCTGTGTTGCTGTTTGTACATGTTACCTGTCATATTAATCTGAGCATGTCATTGTGTCACATTAATATGTAAGTACAAATATTTGTCAAAATTATACAACTATGTGGATATCCACAAATATGTTTACGCAAAACTTTTATCGTATATTTTGACAGTCATCGAAAAGAGTACCATACTGTCAAATCATTCTTTTGTATCTTTCACTTTACGTGTGACGTCATAGAAGTGTCATAGTTCATCATTGTTGTATGGATTTCATGCATATTTGAAGCCTTGTGTTTGATCATATATATTAATGAACTCGACTGTACAGTGCGACTATTAAGTCCTGAAATTAAATAAAATGGAACTAACATTATACCTTGCAATGGCAACACCAACGTGTTGTCAATGCTGTCAAATGTTTGATTGTAAATCATAGACATATTATTTTATAGACGGAGTCTATTATTATCTGTGGGTGACGCCGGCAATGCCTGTCAACGATCTTTGTTTGGGTACACTAGTGCACCTAAACCGCAAATAGTAAAAGTGATTAAAATAAAACTTTTCATGTATATTTCTGTTCGATAAGTGCACGGGATTTGATAAAAGAGATGACTTGTGTGGTTCCTTTTGTCCACACGGAATCTTCCCTATATTTAATCTGTGTTGTAAATAAACAATTTATTGATGTCGTTACGGATTACCAATGATCATCCACGTTTTTTCCAACAAAAGTTCCTCAGTTAGGTAAACACGAATAGAAAGAATCACTCTGGAACACGGGAAGTAATTCATCAAGTATACTTAACGTGCTTTGGCCGAATTTCAAACGGGAAAATTGTGATTTGTCTTAGAAGAAGTTTTTAAACGAACCGCTAAAATCACGGGTATGTAAATTTGTGCAACTATTGACGAACAAGGCTATATTTTAACATAATTTCATCATTCAAGTAATGTAGGCCTAGGTAGCATGATAAGACTAAGGAGAGCTATGGAGTCGTTGTTAACATTAAAATGGAATTCATACTCATACTCATTCTCATCAATTAAGTTCCTCTAAATCGTTTTAACTTATCGTAATTTATCACTAACTAACACATAAAAAACATCATGTTGTATTATAAGAATGTAATGAAAATATTACATAACTTACCTATATTGCGGTGTCATTGCTCCAATATTTTATTTAAGTAGGTACTTAACCTACCTACATACTAAAATTACTGCCAAGATAAAAAAAAAAACTATACGTTATCAGTGGCAGCTGGCTTTAAAGAATGCACTTAGTGACATCATATGTCATGTCAAGGTGGGTTCAAACCAAAAGAGCATTCGCTGTTCTATCCCCCGTTCTACGAAATCAACCAATCACGTTTTGTGTAACGATCGAATTTCGTAGAGTGGGGGGTTAGAATAGCGAATGTTCGTTTGGTCTGAATGCACCTTCATGTATCAACATAATATATTAAGAGGTACCTACTATTTATTACTTCAATATATTCATTTAAGGCAAAGGACCCCGGGCCTAAAGTATGGAAAATGTGGTTTCAGTCAAATCTTCTGAAATTTTGATATGTTATAGATTTCAGTTCCCTGAACAAAAAACTCTATGGGTGCTACCACGGTTTCCGGGTCCCTTTCCATGTTCTGCTCGATTTTGTACCAGATAACAAAGTAGTACTTAGTTCTACTTCGGGTCTATTTATTTAAACAATTGACATTAGTTTGAAACTTTTTTGTGATAATGCTGGTTAGTTAAAGACATAAAACGTCTACAATGTCAACTTCATACGCACGTGATTGACTTATCGTTTATAGCTAAATGTGTGATATTATGATATACTTGACATTGTAAAATATGAACTCATTCAAATATGGCGCTACTTTTAAATAGAGGACATTGCTTCGTATGTAATAATGCTGTTGCTTTTCGTGCACTGCGGCGGATACCTACCAGAAAACAACGAAGAAAAATTGCAATCTGCTACCTATTTCGTTCAGAGAATCTATGAACAACATGCCGGTTGAGTTCAACAATGAGTCCCGTGTGTGTATTAATTGTGACCGATTGCTGAACTCAGCCGGCATTGTATGTAGACGTTTTATGTCTTTAACTAACCAGCATTATCACAAAAAAGGTTCAAACTAAAGTCAATTATTTAAATAAATAGACCCGAAGTAGAACTAAGTACTTTGTTATCTGGTACAAAATCGAGCAGAACATGGAAAGGGACTCGGAAACCGTGGTAGCACCCATAGAGTTTTTTGCTCAGGGCACTGAAATCTATAACATATCAAAATTTCAGAAGATTTGACTGAAACCACATTTTCCATACTTTAGGCCCGGGGTACTTTTGATTCTGATTTAATTTTGACGAATCCACAAATATCTGTAATTTTGCATTGAATTGAACCGTATAAAGATCTAATATACGATCACGAAAAATGTGTAGTAACGTGTGTATCTTATGACGTTCATCTCACGCAGCTTAAGCTACACTTTTATATTAAAGCAGGGCAACAGCATTCTACACAATTTACACAGTACAAAATCTCACCAATATTCTTCGTTTATAGAGCACTGGATAGAACCCTATGAAGAGTTAGAGTATAATACCGATCAAGCAGTTATATATGGCACTGCGTGTGAAAGTTCTATAACTCGATTGAAAAAGTCCAACGTACTGAAATATGTTAATTCTGACAAGCACCAAAAGAAATGTGGTGCTATAAGTGACTTCTATACTGATCTCTGCTTGTTCCTGGTTACCTGCAACATTCCTTGGATCCGGCTTAATCATCCCGAATTCCGAAATACGAACGACGGCAAGCTCACAACAGTTTGAGAGAGTTTTAAAACATGCTACTTTAAATTATTATTGAACCGGGTTACTCACGTATTTAAGTCGATAATTGCTCGACATGTTTCGACCCATTAAAAGGGTCCGGAGCACCCTCAGCCGAGGAGTAACCCGGTTGGATTATATTTTAATATGTTTAAGTCTTACGTTAGTTATAATTCTAAAACATGCTACTTTAACTTCAGTCGATGTGGAAAGATCTTTTTCGTATCATAAGTGGATTTTTAACCAACATAGAACATGTTTCACTCCAGAAAACATGGAAAAGTCTCAATTATTCACATCTTTCTTAACTGGACTGAAGAAATGAACAACGTACACGTACCATGGGAAGATTTTGAAGAACTCATTCCTTTAGCTACGTGCTCTATGGATATCGATTCTTAATTATATAGGTTTATTTTTTACAGCTATTGTTTATTTTATGAATTAAATTAATGAGGATGAGTATGAGTATGAATTTTAATGTTAACAACGACTCCATAGCTCTCCTTAGTCTTATCATTAGGCTTAGGACATTTCATAGCATATCGTGGTTCTAAAATCCTTGGAGCCGCTATGTGTAAAATTTTCGAAGTAGAAGTCAAAGTATAATGTAATAAAAATATGATCATATATATAAAAATATGATAGTATTAATCAATGGCAGAGAGAGTTACAGAAAAATAATTTTAACGTTATTTTTCTGTTCCGGCTGTGGTTAAATATGTGTAGTGAGAAATTTGATATAATTGCGCTTACAGAGATAAATATAAGGGAGCAGTAGGTACCCATGTATAAGTTAAAGGGTTACGACTCATACATAAACACACGAGAAAATACGTGAGGAGGCGGAGTGCTACTATACAGGGTGTTTTTTTTTTGACCGTTCAAATTCTACGTAGTGAATGTATAGGTCATACTGACCAACTTTTACTATGGGGACAAAGTCGAAATCGCGAAAAAAAAATCAGCTGTTTCATACATTTCGGCCGGCGTAATGCCGCCAATTTGTATGAAACAGCTGATTTTTTTTTCGCGATTTCGACTTTGTCCCCATAGTAAAAGTTGGTGAGTATGACCTACACATTCACTACGTAGAATTTGAACGGTCGAAAAAAAAACACCCTGTATGTAAAGAAAAAATACAATTTTACCGCTCAATTAATTAAATACAATTATTGTGAAGGCCTACACGGGCAGCTTATTCAAAATTGGAAATTATTGCACATAGTTATTGTCTACAGGCCACCGAAAACAAATAAAATGGGGTTCCTGGAGGAAAATCATCAATTCCTGTTTAGTCTTCCTGCGACCAGTGAGGTGCTTTTTTTAGGCGATACGAATATTAACCTGTTGAGTGAAACCGGTTCAGGAAATACTATCAGTGTCTATAGCAACAACATGAGTGAGTTAGGTATGCAATGTGCTATCACGGACGTAACGCGCGAGGAAGTTTACGGAAATAGTGTAACGCGAACGTGCATTGATCACGCGTGGGTCCGTAGCCTGCGTCCTACAAGTTCGTATGTGATTACAAGTAAGTTATCGGACCACTACCCAATAGGACTGAGTCTCGCGAATACGAGTACCTCGGAGTGTAACAGAACTGGTAAGCAGCCTTATATTACTCGAATATGTGACGATAAAATTGCGGAGGAGTTAGCCAGTGTACCGTGGTTAGAACTATTGTACTGCAAATGCCGGCTAGAACTATATGACAAATTGTGTGAAATTTTTTCCTGTATTTATAATAAGTCCGAAGTTAAGATTCCTATTCGCAAAAAAAGGCAAAACAAACCTTGGATTACTAAGAAAATTAAATGTATGATTAGCCTAAGAGATAAATTGTTCAAAAAATGGAAATTCAAACCAAATGATATGAATTTAAGATTGCAGTACAATAAATATAGGAATAGAGTTATTAAATATATTTTTTTCAAAACTAAAAATAAGTATAGAAGAGAAGAAATATTAAAATGTAAAAAGAACATAAGAAAGATCTGGTCAAAAATAAACACATGGACGGGGAGAGATAGAGTTAGTGTGACTGTGGAGTGTGGACTCAACTATTTTAAGGTATTTAGGTAAAATAGAGACAACTGAAGTAATATGTAATAATTTTTCTGAAACCCTTACCAAAGAAATCCTAAGCATTAAACATGATTGTAATTCTAAGTTTCTGACCAGATCGCAATATACTAAAGGTAGTGACGTATCATTAAGGTTTAAAAAAGCCTGCTCAGAGGCTATAATAAAAATTATAAATAGCTTAAGTGTTGATAAGTCGGCTGGACTGGATAAAATACGAATAAAAGATGTTAAATTAGTAAAACAAGACTTAAGTAAGGTATTAGCGTTATTTATTAACCTGTGTGTGGAGAAGGGAGTATATCCGAGTACTCTAAAAGCAGCGTTAATACTTCCGATATTTAAACATGGATCCCATTGTGAATATTTTAATTATACTCGTAGGCCCATAGCGATACTCTCCATAATTAATAAAATTTTTGGAAAATACATAGTTGGAATAGATAAGTACATTCTTAGAACGCAATAATATTATAAGTAGCTCGCAGCATCGTTTCCGGCGCGGGCGGAGCACGGCGACAGCTCTGGCGCAGTTCGCGGACGACGTCAACGAGGGTCTGGGGCAGCGGAAGCAGGTGGTGGTGGTATAATTATATAGACTTCAAAAAAACTTTTGATACTTTGGGGCACCACCAACTACTTCAGGCTATGGAGGAGTGTGGCGTCGCGGGTCCGTTAAACAGGTGGCTGGACGCATACCTCACGGACAGAAATAGTATGAGTAATGTGGTTCAAATCTGTAACACACATATGTACGCGGACAATACGTGCCTACTGTATGCGGAAAAAGATTTGTCGGTAATCGAAAACAAAATACAAGAGGATTTTACTAATATTATTAAGTGGGCGCACGATAATGGGATTGTTATCAATATATATAAAACTAAGTGTATGCACGTGCGATCCCCATACAGTAGGCAAGTAAGCCGATCGCCTCGAATAATAGGCCACACATATGAGTGTCTACATAGTGGGCATTACGACTGCCAGTGTGAGATCATTGAGGTTGTATCAGAATAAAAGTACTTGGGCTTATTAATAGATCACAACTTTTCTTGGAACAATCATATAAATAAACTATGTGAAAAATTAAGGCTCGTACTAGTAAAACGTCATCAATTAAAATATGTATTGGATAGGGCCACTATGTATACCATATACTATGCGCTGGCGGACTCCCTACTTTCTTATGGACTGGCATGCTATGGTAGGACATTTAAAACCTATCTCAACAGGATTAAATCATTACAGATACGCTTTATGAAGTTATTAGTGGACAACAAAACTAAAATGCGCTGTAAAAAATGATTATGAGGAATTATTTGTGGAATGCCGTATGTTGCCGGTTCATGAGGAGGTGGGGGTACTACTGGCCCTAGAACAGTTCAATAATGACGAATTTAAAACCCACAAAAGTAGTTCTATATTAACAAGAAACAGTAGCAAAAACATGTTAGTGATTCCGTCATGTGGTTATAATTATTATGGAAAAAGAAGTAGGAAGTACTTAGTCCCAAAAGTTTATAATGATTTACCTAAGAATGTAAAAGAGTGTAAAACACTACGGATGTTTAAAGTTAAAATGAAACACTTTCTCTTAGATAAAATTAAGTTGAAATTACTGTAAACATTACTTAACAAAATTGTATCTAGCGCATATCCACTTAGTTAATTTTATCTATAATTATATAAGGGAGTCTCCTCTGCCAACAAACTGCCCTGCAGTTTGGCAGACTTGTTAATGTAAAATAAGGGTAGTTATTCCGTGAATAAATGATTTATTTATTTTATTTATTATTTATTTATGTAATATTAAAAACGATTTATACCTACTATCACATCGTTACTGAGTTCATTTTAATCGCACGTAATTAATTTTAAAAAACGTACTCGATTTCAATAAAAGTACATACGAAATTCTACCAAAAACCATAAAAATAACTAGACAAGTAGTGTTCAAGACAAACTAGAAAAAGTCTTAGATAGATAGAAAATGGCGAAAGATTCATGTTGTTTTTCTCGATAGTTTCAAATATTTCATATAAAATACATGTACTCTTAACTTTCGAAAAAAAAACAAAACTGACGTTTGTCTGCCTTTGAAGCAATTAGACTTCACTTCACGTTGACGTCACATAGAGCACAGATTAATGATTCAAATTTATAAGTAATTCATCATAATTAATAATTTCAAACTCTTTAGTCAACTGATATTGAGATGTAGTCTGAGCTAAATGAAAAGTCACGTGTTTGTACGAGAGTCCATACATTCGGAGTTTCATAATGCAAAAAAATGTATTTACACGTAAAACACTGAAAGATGCGAAAGGTTCAATCGAAGCTCTGTAACGAAAAATTCTGTATTTTATTGTAAAATACAGGGGCCTTTGAAAAATACGAGTACATGTATCTTTCGTGTTATTTTCATCGCTATTCGGAACCCCGATTTCGACGACATCCGAAATTTGGTCATAATGCACCATAATAAAGAAATACCATGATACCGATATTAACGACGTTTGTTTTCGACACACAAAAGGTCTTAAAGACAATGTGAAGAATGATTTATAAAGTATCTAATTTTGGTTTGATTTGTTTAGTAAAGCGATGCGAGTTAGCTTTTGTTTCGACCGATAAAGTTTCATCTGTTGCAATTAACGTTCGTATCACCATTATAAAATGCACTGTAAACTTAATTTCATTATACTGTTTATATTACGTATAAAAAAATACGATATGAAATGTTCTTTAAAAACTAAAGATTCAATGGAATTTAAAACCACGATATGCTACCAAAAGTCTTTTATTACATTTAATACAATATCGTACCTACACTTTGACTCAGGCTTCGAAAATTTCACACATAGCGGCTCCAAGGATTTTAAAACCACGATATGATATGAAATGTCCTAAGCCTACTTATCATGCTAAAATACTCCGAGGCCTGTAATAAATAACATCACATTAAACAATTCGAGGGTACGACATTTTTGTACGAGGTTGATATGTTTTGCAAATAATTTAGTACATTAATAATCTAAATAGGTACCTGTTACTAAATTAAGTGACTACGCCTTAAAAAACTAAATAAACATAATATACAAACAAAGACACTATAGCTGCCGATTTCTAAGAATAAACATTTGACATATTAGAAATGAGCCTTATGTATATCGTCAGTTAACAAGCAAAACTCACTAATGAAAAATACCTACTTGAAATAAAGTTCTTATCACAGTTCTGATTTAATACTGATATAAGAGGTTGCTAAGAGTAGTGACAGTTTTCATAGTGAGTTTTGCTTGTCAGCCGACGATATGACGTTAAAACTATCGGAAAAATGGTGAGTCTACGCTCATATTAATAAGGATTAATCTATAACTGTCAAAAGTTCATTCTTAGAAATCGGCAACTATAAATAAGCATACAAATTTAAATATAATATCTACTTATTAGGTACTACTATTTAGCGTTCCATACACAGAGGACAACCCGGAACCGAAGACTCCACTGTCTGTCCCTCTGTCTGTCACTATGCTGTATCTCAGGAACCGTGATAGTTACACAGTGAAAAGTTTCCTAGACATGTATTTCTGTTGCCACTATAACAAGAAATATGTCATATTAATGGCTACTTTAATTATCGCACCGGTCACTATCTATGGAGTGTTCAGTTCAATTATTCATCCTCACACACTTGAGCCTCAACGGTCGAGAACTGTACGGTTCCAGAGGATTTTCCTACGGCGAACAACCCGCATGTGGAATAAGCTTCCTGTGGACGTTTTCTCACAGAGCTACAGTGTGACAGTCTTGAAGAGGGGAGTAAATAAGTTTTGAAAGGGTCGACAACGCACGAGTGATGCTCCTGGTATCGCAAGCGTCCCTATTTCTGTGGTAACTACTTACCATCAGGCGGGTCGTATGCTTGTTCACCTTATTAGTATAAAGAAAGCTAAAATCAAAATTAAATAAATATTTCATCTCTCCCATACAACAAACCTGAGCGTTTTAACCCTTGTAGACAATGTTGCCCGCTGGAGCTCAGTGGCGACCTCAATTATTTTCAAAACTACACACGACCACAAGGTCGCAGTGCATGTAGAGGTATTTTATTGAATTTGCCACAGTGGCATTAAATGTTTGACTTGTCGTAGTTAAAGTGTATTCATACTTATATTTGTCTTAGTCCATACCCAATTACCCATAGATCCCATGGTATGTATGTACCCACCTGAGCTACAGTACAAGTTTTGCTTTGCTTGAATGAGAGCAAGGTTATTTTGTGTAAACTTATCCTTGAGTATTTCTTTGTTATGCTTCTCACCCACTAATCTCATGATCACTTATATCTGTAACCGAAAATCCGTCTAAGAACATAGCTCACGCAAGCTGGCGATGCGAAATGAGCCCTCCGGATATACATCTAACGGGACATGGCATCAAAATGTAATAACATACCCATCCATTACAAAGGATAGCACACGCTACCGCACCGAGGGCCTGCTGCAAACATAGATATTAGATAATCGTAAATTTCAAGCTTCTATTTCTGTCACACTCAATACGCCTTCGTTGAAATGACAGACAGATGTTCCAATATTACGATTTTGGAGATCTCCTGGGTTCGGATGGAGATGTCCGACATTTTGTTTTCTATTCACTTGAGTCTCACGATAGGATACTTTCCAAAACTAAAATGTCTCTATTTCGCGGATATCCAACTCTGCGATCCCAAGTGTATTGTTGGAAATTTCTAAGAATTAACTTTTGACACTTTAGAAATGAGCCTTTATGTATATGACGTTAAGACTATCGGAAAACGGTTAGCCTTACTCTCATATTAATAAGGTATAACTGTCAAAAGTAAATTCTTAAAAATTTCCAACTATAGTAAATGTGTCAAGTTTTCTGGAAATCATGACTTCAAATCAAACCTACCTCGAGTCTATTTCTCGAAAGCTTGTACCTTGTAATACAAGAGGAAGTTCTTATCTAATTAATGGTGAAATAAAACTATGAAAACGGATAAACTCGCGTAAATATATTAACTAATTTTAACTTCATTCCGACGTTTCGAACACTTTACAGGGTTTGTGGTCAGCGGATGACTGACAATGGAGGAAATTTGATAGATCTACCTCCATCAAAATAAGAAAGATAAGTACAAAACTACTCACCAAAGAAAAATATACTAAACCAAAGACAATAAATTTTAAGGGTGGATGTAAGGTACATACGAAATTTGGAAATTAAGTAATAACAAAATAAATAATCTACGCCGGTTCTATCCCTACACCACAGCCTGAGAAGTATTTCCTTCCTTTGTATGATTGTATTGTTAGGAAGTTATTCCAAAATTGGGACCGGCAAGAAACTCAGCGGGACAATTACTCCAATTAATGGTGTTAAATGGATACTTTTGTATCCAATAATTTAGTTGTATTACAAGTAGCTTTTGAGAAATGGGCCTCTGATAGAAAATGACTATAGTGAGTTTTGAACAATGGGCTCCGTAGTGTGAGTCGTTTTCAAAGATACTTCGCCCGAATTATTATTCGTATCTGTAGGACTAGAACAATTCTTCATGAGCAAGTTGCGTTGGGTGAGACTACTCCGTAGTCAAATACGATCCTGAGTTCAAAGAAATGTTGAAGAGTAATGTAATCAAAGTTGAGCCGTCTTTGTACTTGTACGAAGCTTGTAGCTTCTACTGTTTACGATTCTCAATGTACAATCGCGAACAGTGACTAACAACTCCTCACCAATCTTCGTAATTTCACAGTATGATGAGTAATACTTTGAGGAGGTTTTAGAATTAATTAGCCTTTGGCTCAGATGAGCTAGGTGACTTCGCTCTTCGCAAATTTCTAAATGCGACAAAACAGGTTTTGAGCTTCACTCTCGTTTTTTTCGTTTCGATTCATACATAATCATCATTCTAAAAACGTGTCCCCTCATATTGACCAAAGGTTTGAGGTAACCGACATCCGTAGTTCTACAGAGTGAAACACATATTTTATAAAGTGGTGATTTTATTAAAGGCACATTCTCTAATCACTAATCAGAATACGACGCTGAATAGTTATGGCCTTAAAGGTTGATTGCAAAAAAACTACATAGTTAAGCCCTAATAATAACATAAATCACGATCACGTCAATTGTCCAAAAACCTTTGGCAGTATAGAAAAAGGCATCATATTTAAAAATACAAACATGCGTGGGCGATCGCTCATACAAAATAGTACATTACGACACAAGTGCGAAAAACATGAAATACGAAACGAGTGGCGATGTTTTAAATCGACACGAGTTACGTATAATTTCCTTTTTGCACGTGTCTCGTACGACGTTTTTTTGTACAGATGGCCTTCCGGCGAAGTTTTGAACCCGACAAAAATGAAAATGAGTCACTTCTCGCACTAGGGCCTAAAAAGGCACCATCTGTACTAAAATGTGTATTTGTCGCCTTTTTCCACTGCTTAAAGTCGTTATACAAAATTTTACATCGTAACACAAAAATTATGTTATGTCGTTAAATTTTTTTTTCATTAAAATGGCCTTTTATTATGTAAATTTATTTGCAATCGACCCTTGCCGACCGACCACCGCTACTCTTATTGTTTTGAACAATGTTGGTGATGTAGATGGAAAACACATTCTTGTTAAGCTTGTCAGACTATTCATAACTTTGGCGCGTGGGCACTGCTCTGCTGAATAGCATAATTATTACATAAGTAAGTTTAATTCCCATTGGCAAAAGCCAGAATTCGAACACACAACCTCCGTAGATTTTTTGTTCAGTCATCATTATCGTCATCATCTCAGCCATAAAACGTCCACTGCTGAACGTAGGCCTCCCCTCTGGACCTCCACATGTACCGGTTAGATGCGACCTGCGTGTCCCGGCGAGCTTCATAAGGTCGTCTGTCCATCTTGTGGGTGGACGTCCTATGCTGCGTTTGCCTAGCCGTGGTCTTTTCGAGCACTTTTCGAGTGGAGACCACGGTTTTGTTCATTACCCGATTATAACTGACTTAAAGTACCTACCTACTCAATTGTACAAAAATGTAATATATAAGTAGAAAGAAAGGAAAGGAAATCAGTAAACGAAATTATGTAGATCGGTTTACCATTCCGAGACCATTTCAATCCAACATGCCTATTTTTATCCAATATTTCTTACGTTACTGATAAATAAATGTTATTTGTAAATTAATTACTTACTATGTAGATATCATGGCAAAGTTAATCGTATCATAATTAGGTACTCATATTATGCTGATTCACGTAGGTTCTTACATTTGTATAGTAGGTAAGTACATATACAGGGTGGAAAAAGATTTTGGGTCAGTGAGGGCAGCTACCAGATCCCGTGTTGCTACGCGAAAATGGTCTTAAAAGACCTTCCCTCGATTTTAAATTGATGAAGAATGGCGTTTACAGATTTTGAAAAAAACATACAGGGTGAAAACTTTTTTTTTGATGCCAATCGATCCTGTTTCTGTTCTGGATCAAAAGCTTGTATGGGACCAAAAAGAAATTTTCGGCTAGAAAAGCCACAAATCGAGATTTAAAATTCCCATACAAATTTTATGAAAATTAAAAATTATTTTATTCACGGTTATTTTTTTTATGCCAATCGATTTCATTCCTATCCAGTACCAATAGTTCCCTACGGGTCAACTTATGGCAATGTACGAAAATGCCAAAATTTCAAGAAAACTGTTTTCATACATTTACTATGGAAAAAAGTGAAACCTTAATTACGTTATCTGTCACGACAATTAGTTGTCCTATGCTAAATGACAATAATACTGTATGAAAACATTAGCAACATTAATTAGCGTGACAGATAATGTAATTAAAGTTTAATTTTTTTCCCATAGTAAATGTATGAAGACAGTTTTTTTTAATTTTTGTTTTTTTTTAGTTGCCGTATGTTCACCTCTAGGAAACTATTGGTACTGGATAAGAATGGAATCGATTGGCATAAAAAAATTAAGCGTGAAAAAAATAATTTTTATTTTTCATACAATTTGTACGGGAATTTGAAATCTCGATTTGCGGCTTTTCTAGCCGAAAATTTTTTTTGGTCCCATACAAGCATTTGATCCTGAAAAGAAACAGGATCGATTGGCATCAAAAAAAGAGTTTGTCAAAAATGACCATTTTCTCGCACCCTGTATACTTTTTCCAAAATCTGAAAACACCAATCTTCTTTAATTGGAAATCACGGGAAGGTCTTCTAAGACCATTTTCGCGTAGCTACACCGGATCTGTTAGCTGCCCTCACTGACCCAAAATCTTTTTCCACCCTGTATATATACATAGGGCAGGTTCTCGGCGTGGTGGGTGCTTACTAAATTATTAATCCTTTATTCTCACAATTATCGCAGCTTAATTGTAATAATAATAATGTTTAAGCCTTTATAATTCTCACTGCTGGACACAGTTCTTCTCTCTTTTATGAGGGATCTATAGTCCTCACGCTGGCCCAAAGCGGGTTGGGAACTTCACATACACTTTTCTTCGCAGATGTATGCAAATTTCCTCACGATGTTTTGCTTCACCCAGAGCTAATCGTAAATAAATATCAACTGATAAGTTCCGAAAAAACTCATTGGTATGAGCCAGGATTTGAACTCACGACAGATTGAACGTCAAACTTCTAAATCACTAAGCCACCACCGCTCTTGCGCTTATGTATTTTCGTAGGAAATAAAATAAATATAAGCTACTGTTATTAATAGTGTTTTTAAAAACGATCAAAGGCAAACTGATTTACGATAGGTTTCTATAAAGTAGCTTGCAATTCTTGCAAATCAAGAACTACAAACTATTTACAAGGGTTCATTGAACGCGCAAGGTGCTAGAAACATGGCTACCGCGGTTAACATCATCAGCGTTTCCGTCCACAGCTGTAGGTACATAGCCTCGTAAGGCCCAATGTACATTACAATGTACACTCCCCTTCAATTAAATATAAACCTTTCATAAAGTTAATAAAGTCGCATTTCCTTTGTTTCATTTTGTTTTACAAACAAACGAAATTCACCACTATTCCTAAAAAGCGCTAGGTTCCAAATAAGATTTAAAGAAAATAGTATAAGGTCAGTGCGGCTAAGTCCGGCATATTTTATTTGAACGGAAAGTCCGTCATATGTGTCTTATGTGTAATACTTTGGCAATCCATACCCATTGTAATGATTTGCTGGTCATCGTCAATAAACGAATGTTCAGAGAAATAAATGTCTTAGTCGACTTTTAGTACGGTCAAACCGTACATTATTTTACCCTAAACTCGCAAATCAAGTAGTATCGCTGCATTTTTGGTATGTTATTTAGACACCATAGGACAGTATAAAACCACATTGTGCAAGCAAAAAAAAATTGTGCTAGCTGCGTATTACGTGAAAAACCGCGGAATTTACGGTCATTTTTTAGTTACTGATTTTTATTAAAAAACTCTTACTTATTTGACATTAAACAGTGTGTAAATCTAATACGGGCGATCAATTAAACCAGGCATGAACTCACCCGATGGAGTCACCAAGAACCAGATTGACCATCTTGCCATCAACTCCAAATGGCGATCATCACTGCTCGACGTTCGCAACCGTCGTGGCGCGGATATCGACAGTGACCACCACCTAGTCGTCGCGGAGGTGCGGCTAAAAGTAGCAGTAGCCCGAGCTGCCAGCGCGACTACCAAGATGGGCAAACGTTTTGAGGTCAACAAGCTGCAGGACCCAGATGTAAGAGACGCCTTTAGGCTCGAACTGCGAAACCGCTTCTCCGTTCTCGATGCGGACCCAACCACTTCTGTCGATGCGGAGTGGAACCACATCAAAATGGCCTATACAGAGACCAGCTCCGTTGTCCTTGGACACAAAACACACACACGCGAAGACTGGATGTCACAAAATACCTGGCACCTGATCGAAGAAAGGCGCGAGCTACATCTTCAACTTCTGGCAACTAGTGACGAGGCAATGCGCACAGATCTGAGGCGCCAATACAGACAAGTCCGTAGAAAAATCTACCGAAGTACCCGTCATGACCGTCGAGTATGGGCTGAAGAGGTTGCAGACTGCGCCCAGCGCGCCGCCAACTCCGGTAATCTCAGGGAGATGTACAAGGCGACGAAGACCTTGGCCGGTAATAGGAACCAGAGGAAGAAGAAGCCTTTGAAGGACAAAACAGGTCAGTTTATTGTGACATCGGAGGGACAGCTTCAACGCTGGCGGGAGCACTTTGAGGAGATCTTCCAAGTCCCGAACGACCCCGTTACGCTTGCAAGTGCTGCCAGCTTGCCTGCACAAAACCTGGACATAGATGAACCCCCCCCCCCTACAGCTGACGAGGTAGTAAAGGCCATCCGATCGCTGAAGAATGGAAAAGCCCCAGGAGTAGACCTTATCACAGCGGAAATGCTGAAAGCCGACATCCCTTCCGCTGCAAACGCGCTGACGCCTCTCCTGAGGAACATCTGGTCAGCCGAAGAGTTGCCTGGTGACTGGAGCAATGGCCTTCTGATCACTGTACCCAAGAAGGGAGACCTCAGTCCATGTGGCAATTGGAGAGGTATCACTTTGCTCTCGATTCCTTCTAAGGTGCTCTGCAGGATAATCTTGGACAGACTTTCGCGGGCCGTAGAACCTCTTCTCCGCAAAGAACAGGCTGGTTTCCGGCCCAATCGATCGTGTACGGACCAGATTAACACCTTGCGCATAATCCTCGAACAGGCATCAGAATGGCAGAGGGAAATGTACCTGACCTTTGTGGATTTCGAAAAAGCCTTCGACACTTTGAGATGGAACTGTATCTGGGATCGGCTACGTGAAATTGGAGTCCCCGAGAAGATTACAAACATGATTAAGGCCATCTACAGGAACTATTCCTGTAGAGTAACTCACGACGGTCTCATCTCGGAGGACATACCTGTTCATGCGGGTGTACGCCAGGGGTGTCTTCTTTCCCCTCTCCTCTTCCTTGTCGTTCTCGATGGCATCATGGTCAAGACCAACAGTAAGCGCCGCGGCATAGAGTGGGGGCTGTCCAACGTGCTGGAAGACTTAGACTATGCCGATGACCTATGCCTATTGAGCCACACACGTGCCGACATGCAAGCCAAAATGGACGACCTACGGCGAGAGGCCTTGGAGATGGGACTTAAAATCAACACCAGGAAGACCCAAGACATGAGGTGCGGAGCAACCAGCTCGGTACCGTTGCTCATTGGCACAGAGGGCGTGGAGATAGTCCACAAATTTACGTACCTCGGTAGTGTAGTGTCGGAAACTGGAGGGACCGAAGAGGACATCGCTTCAAGGATCGCCAAAGGGAGAGCAACCTTTGCACAGCTCCGTCCTGTATGGCAATCGCGGAAACTGACTCGGAGAGTTAAGCTCAAGATATTCCGGTCCAACGTGAAATCCGTGTTGCTGTACGGATGTGAGACGTGGAAGGTCACTAAAGACATCTCGCACCGGCTACAGGTCTTTATCAACCGCTGTCTTCGCCGCATTCTCGGCGTGTTCTGGCCCGAGAAAATCTCCAACACAGATCTATGGGAACGCTGTGGTGAGACTCCGATCGACCAGCAGATCAAACGCCGCAAATGGAACTGGATTGGCCATACGCTCCGAAGGGACCCCGACCATATACCGAGGCAAGCCCTAGACTGGAATCCCCAAGGAAAGCGAAAACGTGGCCGCCCCAAGCAGACCTGGCGGCGGACGATCACTGCAGAAGCGAAGGCGATAGGGATGACCTGGAGCGAAGTAAAGCGCGAAGCTCAAGACCGTTCGGGATGGCGACGCACTGTGGACGCCCTCTGCCCCATCTAGGGGACATAGGACATTAAGTCAAGTCAATTAAGTCATGGGATTCATTAGTGTAATCATGGATTACAAGGTTTTTTCAAAGGTACTCTTAACTATGACCCAACAGATTTTTTTTAAGATTATCGGAGCAGCAATGTAGGTACGAACATTTGTTATTGATAATATGGCAGTTATGTCATCTGCTTTTGAAATTAGCTGTCAACGAGTGTTTAACTCGCGTATGTTGCTCTACATTGCGCGCCGAATTATTTTGTATGGAAAATTTTGTTGCTCTAATTTTAAGTAAAAGTTATTTGAATTTACCTATTATGTCGTAAACTGATACCCGTTAAGAGCTTTGCCCGTATTAGACTTACACCCTGTATGTTAAGAAGCGTCTTAAAGATGAATGAATTTCCAACAAGTTGAGCTAATAAACATTACCGTAGGTCTTATAGTTTCAGAGTTTCGAGACTTCAAAAAGTACTCTTTTTTGTAAACTAGCTTTATTTTGAGTTTTGCTAACGTTTTCAGCTTATTATGCTACGAAAAACATGCAATGATGGCCTTATAGCGCACCTAATATTCTTTAATTTAAGAGTATAATCAGGTCAGTAAACTTTGTAAGTAATTGAAAATAAAATTTGTGTCGGGAAGAGTTGGGTGGCGACAAATTTTACTGCTTACATCACGCAGCCAGCGAGGTTATTATTGTATCATCTCCATTCGAGCAATTAAATATCATACTAATTCAGGTTTCAGTCAAGTGACAGCGTTCAATGTAAGACTAGAGAGACGTTATACTTAGTATACTTACCTATACATACTTAGCTTACACGCAAATCCAGCACAAGTCTACACTACGCCTAGTATGTGGATCACAGCAATGCTTCTCTTGTACGTGTTGGGTAATGAATGTATTATGTGAACATGTCTAGTCAATCCAAATTACAGAAGGAAAACACACTTTACTTTTAACAGAATAAGGTGTGAATTTGCTGTGCCTTTTTTCATTGCCAAAAGTTGTTACACAAAATTTTACTTCGTAACACGTAAATTTTGTTTTCATTGAAAGCTTTTAACTATGTAAATTTTTTTTGTGTCTTTAAGCATAGGCTAGGTATAAAAATATTCGTCTTAGTAAATGTATTCCGTTCTCTTAACATGTTTCCGTTTCCGGTAAAAAGGAAACAATAATAATGCTTCCTTATGTAAAAATTATGTAATTCTTCCTAAATTATCCTGCTCAAAATAAATTTATATATTTCCATAATATATGCAGGGAAGTTTACCTACAGATGTGAAGGAATATTTCACTACGAATTAACTTGTTGTTAGGTTATAGTTGCCGATTTCTAAGAATGAACTTTTGACAGTTTACAAATGAGCCTTATACAGGGTGGGAATGAGTATACCGGCAGACTTTACCAATGCATTTTTGATGACAAAAGAAGTAAAATAAAGTATGTGACATATGTCATTGTCGAACTAAAATATTTTTTAAAATTCTTTTTTGTGATATTTTGATTTTTTTTGTACATGACCAGTAATAAATTGTAGGGAAATATTATTTTTTCAGGTATTTTGAAATCTTTTTTTAGTTGTACATTTTTCTGATTTTTTTTTCTCATTTTTTCTAACTTTAATCAGTGTGTATGACGAGATGAAAACTATAAGCATTTTAATCGTGCAGACATTTTTCATTGACTTATTATGAAAATCGTTTTTTAATAACATGTCATTGTCTCTTAAACTAAGCCGAATCCAGAAAAGTTCAAATGACATTAAAGCCTTTCAAGATTGTCGGGCTACTTACTAGCCACCCTGTATATATATCACGTTAAGAGTATCGAAATGGTGTGTCTAACCCTTATATTATTAATGAGGATTAATCTATAACTGTCAAAAGTTCATTCTTAGAAATCGGTAACCTTGCATGTACCTTCAGGTTACCGTTTCTGTGATAGTAGACAGCAATTAGGTTCGATGTACCAATACCAAACCCTCCTCGCACTATGTACCTTACCTACCACGTGCTTAATATTACTTATATTTCCTATGAATACCTACCTATTACAATTGTATTACTAAGTATTCCAATAATACTAAGTCACGATGCATTTGCACTAATAATTACTGACTTAATCACCAATGGTGGTTAGACAAACATAAATGCATGTCCACAGAGGTTACATTCGACACGACATGTAGCATGTGTTTTAATTGTAGAAAAATATGAAAACTATCATACGGTCAGAAAAACAATATAATTATTTTAACACTTTCATTGCGGACGAGTGCTACGCTCGTAGCCGATCCCGTGATTTTTCCGCTTTGTAGCGAAAATGGACCTCCCACAGAGAACTCCCCTCGGGAGTTCCCCGCGCTCTAGTGTTAACAGATACCGTGGCCTATGGCTGCCTGCAATTCCAGAGCTGTTTCATAAGATTTGTCGACCCTTTACAACCTTCTAAAAATTAACAATGTCTCAGCTCACAGCGACACTTGGTAATATTATCTTAGGTCAAAATTGAATATAGTAGTACCCTACAGTTATCGCAAGTATTGTAATATTTCCTTTTTGGTCGTAGACTTTAGGTTGATCCCTAATTTTATTATCTAAAGAGTAACTTAGATCTATTGTTCCTTTTCAACAGTGTGAAAAAACCCTTTGTTACTAAAACAACGATTTTTCACACTAATACTTGTTTTTATTTTTAAGTAATATTCAATAATCACCAAATTAAAACTTAAAAAACTGACTTCAACCGATTTCTCCAAGATCCCTGATTTGTTTCCGTCATTGATTTCTTATCATCAAA
Source organism: Thaumatotibia leucotreta (assembly GCA_025490895.1). Taxonomy (NCBI): domain Eukaryota; kingdom Metazoa; phylum Arthropoda; class Insecta; order Lepidoptera; family Tortricidae; genus Thaumatotibia; species Thaumatotibia leucotreta. The sequence goes on along the minus strand of JALPQI010011128.1, from coordinate 24,674 downwards.
TCCTACTTTCTGAATGCAAATATTAGTAAATAAATTAAATGATCAAAAGCGCCATACATGTAGGTACCTACAACATTTGAAGAGATCCCTCAATTTCTTCAAGATCCCATCATCAGGCCCCAACTCGGTGCAAACGGGACCATTTCGGGGTTATTTATAAACGTTCGATTACAAAAAAAATCAAATAGGTTCACGATTCTTGGAGGTACCGGGAAACATACATACAAAAAAATATATAAATATCAGATTTTGTTTAGTAGAATCTACACTACTACTATCCATTATTCCAGCTATATGATGAAAGTCAAATTGAAAAGTACTCGTATTTGTTGAAAAATGTGACCCGTTAAAATAGACATTAGGTACCAAGTTAGCTGAATTTATTACATACATTAAAAATATGATTTCGTATTAGGCGAAAATAATTACATTGTTTTTCTGAATGATATAATTAAGTATATTACTAATTATTAGGTAGATAATATCCTGTCTAGAAAGTAATAATAATAAAACATGTAAATTAATTCGATAAATGCTAAAACGAATTTCATGTGTTCTGAATTTTATTAATTTAACAAGTAAAAGTTGAGCAAAAGACCAGAAAAAATAAACTTGCATATTAATAAATGTAACAGGCTAACTACCAACTTTCGAACTTGCTTCTAAACCACATTTTTATGTTGAATAAGAACTGTTAAAGTTTTATTAGAACTTTCATAAAGAGGTTTATTCGTCGCTAAATCAAGCATCATCATCAGCCTATGATAGTCCACTGCTGGACGTAGGCCTCTCCTATTAACTATGCGTATATAGACGCATTAGGAGGTAAATGCCCATAATCGCCTCGCTGGGCAAGCGGATTGGCGATTGCAGTAATGTGACCACTATGATGACGCTGCTGCCCATCAACAATCTTTTATTAAATAATGGTAAGTGACACTTCAATCCCTTAGTCGACTCTTACGACACCCGCAGGAGAAGTTGGGGCAAATCAAACATTTTTGCGCATTATTAATAAAATTAGTATTCGTTAATTGTGTTACGAAAGTTAGTAATAAAAATTATGTGGTATACTCTGTCCAACAGCCGTCGACAGTAGTAAAAGGGGAAAAATTTAAAAGATATAGGTCCGTATTGTAGATCGCTCATAAAAAATAGTACATTACGATACAAGTGTGAAAAAAATGAAGTTCGAAACGAGTGGAGATAAATTAAAGCACGACCGAAGGGACTGCTTTAAATCGACACGAGTTACGAATGTCGTATTCGCACGTGTATCGTACGACGTTTTTCAGTACATTTAGCCCTCCGAAGATTTCGACCTGACATAAAATGAACCACTTCTCGCACTAGCGCGTAAAAAAAATGCCATCTGTACTGAAATTTTAATATTTCGCCCGTTTTAGCGTAAAAAATTGTTACTCAAAATTTGATTTAATAGCACACAAATTATGACGAAATTTTTGTTTTAAATTCTGCGATATTTCCACTTTGACTTCTGACTTTTGTTTTTTTTAAACTATGTCCAATGTTGAAGCTGAGCTTTAATGAGCGGCCAGTGCGTCCATGCGTATGAAAACCAACAAACCTTTATGGATATTAACGGAGCAAAATTTGATAAAAAAGTATTAATTATTCTATTACATGTTAACTATTTACTAAGCCCCTTATTCATAAACTTTTCCTAACTTAGCAAGCCGCTAAGTATTGTTTGTCTTTTACAATCTTATTGACATATTAATGAGACTGAAAGGGACAAACAACACTTAGCAGCTTGTTAAGTTAGGAGACGTTTATGAATAAGGGGGTTGATGTCTAAATAGGTGGTTTATGTCGCTTCCTGCATTTAATCATTCATATCATTAATGGCGAATCCGGCGCCAACTACGCCTGTAAAACATTTTAGAGCAATAATTCTCTTAACGTAACTTATCTATAATGTTAGTTAATACTCATTGTATTCGAGAATTTGCAATACCCCGAGGCTGGATTTGAAAATTCATAACATAATATTTTCTTCGGTTACCGCGCGGATTACACATGAAATAAAACTATGAAACTCCTAACAATACAATCATACAAAGGAAGGAAATACTTCTCCGTCAGAGGCGTAGAGATAGAACCGGCGTAGATTATTTATTTTGTCTCTTGTCTTCATTCTGAAAACATTTGTAATGAATAACTAGCCTAATTTTCAAATTTAGTATGTACACCCTTAAAATTTATTGTCTGTGGTTTAGTATATTTTTCTTTGTGGGTAGTTTTGTACTTATCATTCTTATTTAGATGGATTGGACGTAGATTTATCAAATTTCCTCCATTGTCAGTCATCCGCAGTCCACGAACCCTGTAAAGTGTTCGAAACGTCGGAATGAAGTTAAAATTAGTTAATATACGCGAGTTTATCCGTTTTCATAGTTTTGATTCATAACATGTTTCAGAAACACCGTTTTACCAAAGTGTCACTCTATGTTGAATTATCGATCATCTAGAATATTCCACACAATGTACATTTTGTATATTACCAATCCTAAAGCTTATGACAGTGATAAATTGGATGTTAGAGCACTCGCTATCATTGACCTTCTAGGTCTACAAAATCAATAATCACACCATTAGGGCCCGCCTAGACCACTCACATTCGTTTAAATAATGCATTAACTGTCAATGATGTATACAAACGATTATCATTGTTTACTATTATTTATTCGTAGGAATCAGGATTACCGAAGATTAAAACATACCTTTCTGGTTCTGGAAATTAAGTACTTTAATAAAATTTGCATCATTTATGTCGCGCCCGTACTGCATTTCCATGATAGGTATCTAAAGTATAGGTTTATGTTCGACAGTAAAAAAAAACAAAAAATCAAACAAACCTAAAACTTGCATTATTTCATTAATCACGCAAAATCTTAGTCTTATCTCCAACTTAAAAGCTATAACTTTGAGTTCTCATACATTTGTAGTTAACATTATTGATATTTTATTAGTATTAACGTAAAAATATATCTGTGAACGCATTTCACGATATGTGTCAAAGACGTCAAATGCTATTTGCTTTGTTTATTTTTTTTGTTTTCTATTGACGAACAGTATAATAAAAAGGGTAAAAAAACGTAACGCTAATAGATTCGTCATATCCGTCTGTCCGTCATCCGATTTACTCTGAAACTACAGGTATTACAGTAATGAATTGTATCCATTTGATAAGGATAATGTCTTGTACGAAACGCTTCAAAGTGATGAAGATAAATGAAAAAAAAAAACGGGGATGGGGGCCTTATGTAACTGTTGTATGGTTTTTTTTTCAATGTACATAAAAGTGCACCAATAATGAAAATTATATACCTAAAGGTTACTAAACAAGCCATCATTCCTTGTGTGAATCGTTTTCGATATATCAGCGCAAAAAGTGTCCCCCTCTATTTTTTAAACTAAGGGGTATAAATAAAAAAAATGGAGGAGATGCATAATAATAATTAATAAACTCTTTAAACGATTTATGGTTTAATCAAAGTGTAACTTGTAGTTTTTGAGATAGGTTTATTTAACTATGTGTTTTATGTTTGAGGCTACGGAACCCTTCGTGCACGAGTCCCATTCACACTTGGTCGGTTTTAAATTATTCCATTGAACTAAGACTAAATCTATTTACCTGCCCTAAAAGCTACCTAATATAAAAATTTATACCACCTGTGGGAAAAAACTAATTGAATCTTGAAATACTTATAATGAAAACAAACATATAATTATAAGAGTATACGTAACATACAAGGTGCCCACGAGGGAAGGGAAAAATTCTAACAGCATATTCCTGAGACTAAAAGAACCAAAAAAATGTTACTTAAATGAGTTTTGGTGAAATCTGCAAAAAAAAATTTTTTTTTTAGTTTTTTTTTTGTTGTTTTGAATGCCTTAATACACAAAAAAGGATTTTATGAATCAAACTATCGCAAAAAATGCACTTTAAAGTTTTTTTTCATTTGCTAGGTGATTAAAAATATTTTTGTTCATTTGATTTCTGTTAATTAAGTGTGACTAGACTAAGACAACATGGTGACAAAATCGTTTCCTAAAATGCGTTTATCATAGCGTAATGGTCTAAAACGGTTTTATGAAAAAATCAAATTTTCTCTTAAAATAGACTGAATCCAGAAAACTTCATATGACATTTTTAACTTCAAATTCGGTCAGAAATCCGCTGTTGAATTTTTTACCTTTCCTCGCGGGCAAAAATAGAGGTAAACGAATAGAACAAATTTTCTAGGTATTGCTGAAAAAACAATACATTCAGAACATTGATAACAACGCAACGAAATCGATTAAGGACTATGTCGACAGATCGGACTGTCAACTAAACCACTAGAGCAAGAAATTACGAAGTAATTCAAATATAGTATTCCCACTGGTTGGTCGCCATAAAAACCAGTGTGAGATGACCTCAAGACTCATCATCATCATCATTTCAGCCAAAAGACGTCCGCTGCGGGACATAGGCCTCCCCCAATGATCGTCAATATGACCGGTTCTGCGCTGCTTGCCTCCAGCGGGTTCCCGCGACCTTGGCCAGGTCGTCGGACCATCTTGTGGGAGGTCTGCCCTAATTATGTTTTTCAATATTATTTTAAAGAAACTAAACCCCGCTTCCACAGTCAATTAGCTAAAGGTCTACGAGTTACAGTAATCCATCGACGCGGAATCGGCTTAAACCTGTCGAAAAACGCTTCGATCCGAAAAATCCGATGCCGTGTTAGCCGAGCCGATACTTGCCGATCTGTGGCGTGATGTGTGCGCAATTTTCAGGGTTTCGTAGTAAATTAGGAACCGTTTTTATTTCGCCATGTCTGTCAGCAGCATGGCTTAGTTGCCGGTAGTAGTAGAAATTTGTGTTTACTTAATGGCCTTATACTTTAAAATAAAACTATTTCGAATATAATCGGCCCCAGCCGTTTTTGAATAACTGAACATGGCCCGAAATGCTCTTGGCCGGTTTTTGCTCTAATATCGTGTACGTACCTAAATGCTCTTTCGACTAGCTTATGCCGATTCCGCGTAGGTAATTTCTTGTTAGAATAACCCGAAATACCGCATGCCGACTGTATAGTTCCACAATCAGTTGACCTTGTGTTAGTTGGCTAACCCTAGATCGTGAAGCAGAGCTAAGGGCTATTTCTAGTACCTATTTACTTTACAACAGCATTTTATAATCGTATAAATAGATGGTTTAACTTACCATGACACGTGGATTTCTTAGAAAGTGACATGGTCTTGGTATGTAAATGAAATGATCCGTATACTATAGTTGAGACTAAGAGGGATATATTAACTCGAAGAAACAACAGTCCCTTCCCTTCATTGGCGAATGTACTATTGACAGTTGTTGAAAAAGAAAATCATTTAATTAATGAAAATATTGAACGATCGAAACGTTTGATAGATACTTATACATAAGTCATACATAACTCATTCGCTGTATCGAAACCACAATTCGGATACATTTATATTTCGGGAAATATTGCGTTATTTGCGTTGGAGTACAATAAATCTATTCAAGTACATATCCTCGTATTGTGTAATAAATAAGATATAAAGAGAAGGCTTATTATGTTTTTTATTGTATGGGATTGTTAGGTTCTTAATAATAATAATAATAATAATAATGTTTATTGTTCAACTGTGTTTTTACAGAGATGATTATGGGTAAAAATTGTTCCAACAGTTACCCTTTGCGGGCGTACAATGTAAATAATAGCTATACTATAATAATTATCTTAATTGTACTTATGTACTAGTTAGCATGCGAAAAATTCGTTTAAACTATAAAACACTTTCTGAATGAGCCAGTTCTTTAGCCTTCTTTTAAACGAAGAAGTACCATCAATACACTTCAGATCTATTGGAAGGTGGTTGTAGACACGAATTGCCATTACAAACGTGCTCTTTTTAAATATGGCGTTATTAGACCTGGGTAAGTACACGTTATATTTATACTGCTCTCTTACATTAGATTTTAAAGAGACAATTTTTGTAAAATATAGCGTATTATTTCTCAAAAATAAACACAGCTCTAGGATGTAAATACTAGTTAATGTAAGAAAACGTTTATCACGAAATACATTTCTAAGGGAGTCCGTGAAACCCATATGATAAATTGTCCTTAAACATCTCTTTTGTAGCCTAAAGGAGGTATCCACATCAACGGAGTTGCCCCAATAAATTACACCATAGTTAAGAAGCGGGTACACACTACCGTAATAAGAACTAACTACTATACCTTCAGAACAAGATTCTGAAAGTATGGACAAGGCGTAACACATTTTAGATAGTTTCTTATTTATATATTCTACATGAGACTTCCAGTTCAGATGAGAATCAATAATAACACCTAGAAACTTTACGCTGTCAACCTCTTCTACGTTAATACCTGATTCCATAATATTCAAAGTCATAGCAGCCGTTTTATAGTTCCTAAATTGAATGACTTTAGTTTTACTAAGATTAACCTTCAGGTTAAATGATTCAAGCCACTGCAAGATTTTACTGAGCGTAAACTGGATGCTGCCATTTAAATCTATGGTGAGATCGTCTCTAGAGAATAGTATTGTGGCATCATCCGCAAACATCACACAGGGTTCTAGGATTTGTGTAGGAAAATCATTTAGATAGATGAGAAATAGCAGAGGGCCTAGTATACTGCCTTGGGGTACTCCCAAGACAACGTTCAAATAACATGATTCTGTATATTCGATGGTTTTGTTTTGTCTATTGTAATTTTCTATTTGTACCGCTTGCTCTCTGTTGTAAAGGTAACTCTTCATCAATTCGATTGCGTTCCCTCTTACTCCCAAACGTTCTAGCTGTTGCAAAAGGATATTGTGAACCACGCAGTCAAACGCTTTTGACATGTCGAGTAGCAGGGCCACGCAAGGCTTACGTACATTAATATTATCCCAAATCTGTTTAAACATATTGTATACCGCTAATGATGTCGATTTCCCTTTCTGGAAACCAAATTGAGAAGGGGACAATACATTATTTTTATTAAAGAAACTGACTAGTCTATTATGTATTACCTTTTCATATATTTTTGAAAAACAGGGTAGTATTGCAATAGGACGAAAATTTGCTACGTCTGTTTTGGTACCTTTTTTATACAACGGTTTAATTATTGCTTTTTTTAACTGCTCGGGAAACATACCGGTTTCTAGCGTCAAGTTAATAAGGTATACGAGTGGCTCTAGAATCAGGTCTATGCAAAGTTTAATTAATGACATAGGTATTTTATCATAACCTGAGCTCTTTTTGTTTTTGAAATGAGTGACAATTTTTTTGATTTCATAACAATCTACGGGAGCTAAAAAAATACTATTACTAATATATTTTCCAGATAGATTACATTTTCCCACATTGGGTGAAGTGTTTACGTTTTGATAGGTATAAAATTTATTAAATGCTTCGGCTATGTCTGAAGGATTTGTAAGATTTTCGCCATCCAACTGAATATTGGAAATAAAGGATGGTATAGAGTTAGTTAAACTTGTATTTTCTTTAATAAGACCCCAAGTAGCTTTAGGTTTATTTGTACTGTTTAGTATAAATTTATTGTTAGATATTATTTTAGAAGTCCGTATCACCCTTTTAAAGATTTTACAGTATTTTTTATACTTATTTGGCATAGTGTCGCTATGTTTGGTTTTTTGTATTATTAGATGCATATTTCGTTTATTTTTGCTCGATATTAAAATGCCTTTTGATTTCCAGTTTGTTTTTTTCTTGTGACTTATTCTCACTCTTTCAACTGGTACGCATAAGTCAAATATCATACAGAATTTGTCAATGAATATTTCATATGCTTTGTTAGCATTCGATTCCATAAATACGTCACAGAAATTAATTTGTGACAGATATTTCTTAAATATATTCGAGTAGAAATCAATTCTGCGGACATACTTGTACCAGTTAATTCTTAATTCATGATGATAAACGTTTTCGATAAAAACCGGCCAAGAGCATGTCGGGCCATGCTCAGTGTAGAGTTCCGTAGTTGGTCAAAATCGTCTGGTTGGATTATGTTCGAAATTGTTTTATTTAAAGGTATTCTATAAGCCCACTATTCATGATTTTGAGGTTCAAAAGTTACGGGGAGTGGAACTCATTATTTTTATTTCTGGAGCGGATATCTCAGAACAAGTCAAAAATTCAAAACTTTAGAAAAAACTAATTACAAAATGGGCTTTTCTATTGTGAAACGAAAATTAATCATACAAACTTTATGGATAACTTCGTAATACAAAAGTAATTTCATTATTTTTACTACAACATACATAGGTACATCATCAGCCTGTAAAAATTACGAATAAGGAATGCGTTTTTTCATGGTCTCATCGGAAGATCAGCACTGGCTCACGCCAGCAACATGCTGAGATGAGACCATTTCGTGGCACCTTTTCTTTTTCTTTTGTACACTGTCTTATTTGCTTCGTCCTTTAATGTGTGCCATGAATAAATTATTTTCTGTTTCTATTTCTATTCTATTTTCGGACGCATTAGGAGGTGCATTGCATGCCCATAATCACCACGCTGGGTAAGCGGTTTAGCGATCGCAGTAGTGTGTACACCGCTATGATGATGCTGCTGTCCATCATAAATCTTTAATAAATAAATGGAGAATGACAATTCAAATCCCTTAGTCGACTCTTACGACATCCATCAGAAGAGTTGGGGTGGTGACAAATGTATTCTTACTGCTGTTACCACACGGCCATATCTATTAACTTGTACTCAAATTGCTATAAAAGTCATGACGTCTCTAGGTACGTTGGACTCGCCCGTGGTCGTCGAGTTTTAGGAATGGCACAATCGATTACACCGCATCGGTCAATAATGATTACCTATTTACCTTCTGCTTAAAGGCGATAAGGAGTAATCTTAATAATATTAAATTAAAACTCGAGCGATTACACTTAAACCCAAATATTTTCCTGCTCATGTTATGTATGTATGCGAGTCAAATGTACATTAAAAGTTGGCTGTTACGTTAAAAGTTTTTATCCAACCACGAAAACGGTTTAACATATTTGATACTTAGTAAAATGGATATTGTGGGATTTCGCCTTCAAAAAATGTAAATAAAAAACTTTGTTAATTGGATTTATGCGCACATTTTCCTACGAGGACTGAACTGAACGTTGTTAGCTAATTTATGTGATGTTAAAATTTTGTAGGGACAGTTACTTAGGTAGTCGCTTTTGGTTCTATTTTATAGCGCCGAACCTTAATAATTATGTTACCGTAATAATAATATCAAATTAGTACTTGAAATTGATTTTAGTACTATAGTAACGTGATTTAATAATGTCCGGTAAACAGGACGAAACATTGTCTAACGTATTTTTTTATGTGACTAAGGTAGACAACTGACTAAGGTAGGTAACAACTGAGCTCTAAGCTCATCTGATGGAAAGCAGGAGGAGCTGAGGCCCATGGACATAGTGACCAAAAAATCGCCTATGCGCTGCCTACCCTGAGGACTTGATGGATTGCCTCTATCTATGCCAGTATTAGATCCAGGCAGGTGGACTGATTACCTGGTGAAGGTCGCAGGAGTCCGCTGGATGCGGGTGGCGTAGGACCGGTCATTGAGGCAATCTTTGGGGGAGGCCTATGTTCAGCAGTGGACGTCTTTCGGGTGATATGATGATGCCAGTAATTACACCGGCTATCTTACCCCCAAACCGGAACACAGTACTAACTATTTAGCGGCAAGTTAACGGGTAAGACGGTGGTAGCTATAACTATCCGGGCGGACCCTGCACGAGGTCCTCCCACCAGCAAAATTACGTATTATTATTTATTATGTCCACCTCTCATCTTGTGTGCAGTGAACTTAGCTTATTTATATTATGTATTTACATTTATACAACCTGAGGATCTAATACGGGCGTAAATTAAACCAGACATAAGATTAATTCAGGTAATGAATGAATTAAAGGGTATTTTTAAGTTGCGCTTCATTATAACCTAACTATTAATTAATTTATGAAGATTTCCTCAGCAGCAATGTAGCTGAGTACTTAAACATTGTTGTGACAATTATGCTATGTACCGTGTCCGCATTTGAAATCACCTTGTCGCGTGCCTGCTATACATACGGTCACATCTGAAAATATTATTGTGTGGTTATTTTTCATATTTTCCTGCAAGACGGCCACATTTTCCATAAAATTAGATTTTGAAATGTGGCGGTACAGCAAGCACGCCACAACCCGTCGACGAGTTAAACTGGGGTGTGTTAAATTGTATTGCGGGACGAATTATTTTGCATGGATATTTTTTTGCAGTAATTCTAAGTAAAAGTAATATTGTGTGCCCGTTGTTAAGACTCCTTATTAAATGTACACCCTGTTTTAAAAGAAGAAAGGAAGAAAAACAATTTATTCAGTGCGATTGAAACACAAACATAAGTACAAACTAAAACATACAAATTAAATATTTTTTTAAGCGTCGCTTAAAAGGTTTTCACTCAATTGCTACCTCAATCACCAAAAATTGTGATAGACGCTGAAAGCAATATACAAATATTTCCAAGAAAACACTATAAGAAGGGCTTATTTACCACCGGAAATGAAATGTGTTAGTCGGTAGTTACAGTCAACAAAAAATGTGGTTTACCACTTTTCGTCTTTATCACCACTCAGTAGAGTCGAAAAGTGGTAGAGGAGCATTCCATGAAAACATCTACTTTTTGTCACTTACGTGTCGCTATGGTAGCTACCCTAATAAAATATGCTAGCTGCTATGAAACACTGTCAATCTTAAAGCCTTGATATATTATGTTAGTATTATACCGTAACTCGGCTCAATTTAATTCAAAAGTATTGAAAAGACAGTGTCGCTTACAACATGTTTTCATGCTCCTAGACCACATTTTTTATCGCCTGTACCTATATATAACCTATATAAACCACTCATGCCCTGCTCCTAGAAAAGGTCCAAAAAGTTTTTCTACGTTTCCTATACAAGAAAACATATGGATATTACCCTTTCCTTTACCCCACCAAATACTTACTCGGTATGTTAGGTTTTAACTCCCTAGAGTTTAGGCGCAATTACGAGATAATTTACACTATGTGTCTGATTCTTAGGGGGGATTCGGATTGCTCGGAATTGACTACTAGGATCATTAGTTTTTTCGTTCCCGATAAGTACCTGCGCAATTGAAATCATCACCTTCTTGCTAAGGACACGGCTCGCACGTTAGCTCACCAATTCTCTCCAATTCTACACGCACGTGTCCTGCTGAACAAACTTTTAACTGTTGCACCATACTGCGACTTGTTTTTTGAGAAGGCATCCATTTTGAAACCCATTTTGTTGAAGTTCTGCGAGGCAATTAGTTAATTATATATTATGTATCTCATCAAATCCTCATATTCATTTCTACTGTACCTTGTCATACAACGCATTGGCGTCAAGCTGTTATGTTGTATGTCTATTAAACAAATAAAATAAAAATAAAAGTGTGTTCATATAACGTGGCATATATGAACACAAACATGTATCTCTACATGAAGGATATATGAAGGATTTTTTCTCTGTTCCGTCATTTGGACAGTTTGTTTACCTATCTGATATTATTTTCATTACATTACGTCCTAGTAGGTATACATTATTGTCCCAGAAGTAAAAATAATTTTCTTTTGTTATAGTAATATAAATAATGTTGTAAATATTAATTTAGGTTTAAAGATATTAATACGTTGAAAACGATTGCTATACTTAATGTGTATCATTATTACCGATTTTCTTAAAAGCCCAGGTCATGGTAACACACTGTAATAATGAACACGCGGTTATTTTATTCGAGTTTAGAGGGTCCCACTGCTGAGAACGAACCTATTCTCCTTTGGCCACTCTTCTTTTTAGATTCTTAGCGTGAAAATATGCGACCATAGTTCTAAGCTGGTTATTTACTATGTAAACTGTTTTTAGGGTTCCGTAGTAAGCAACCCTTATAGTTTCGCTATATTCATCTGTAGCCATACCATGAGTTGGAAAGTAAAGGATTCGTTCGATTTGACTCGAAACGTAATGCATTCTATCGGAGTCTATATTAATTCGCATAATTTATTACGCATACTTCAAATTGGCATAGCGTTGTTAAGCATACTATTTAAGTGGCATAAGCATAATTTCGCATAAACTATTACGCATAATGTATTTACGTATAACGTAAACTATCATAACGATGATTTGGAATAATTAGGATGAGCATAATACTAATTGGTATACTTAATGAAAAGTATTAAACATAATAGATAAAATAATAATGACCGATCATAGATTGCGTAGCGAAACCGATACTATATACCTAATATTTTTGCCAAGTTACAGTCGATTAGTACGTATTAATATTATATACTATATGTATTATATACTATATATTGCTTCCAATTTAAAACTAGTTTAGACTTTTTTTTTACTTGTGCGTTGTGCGTAGGTATGACAGTTAATGTTTAGGTCTTGACATATTTTATTGACTGACATACATGTATACCTACTTATATTTTTGTAGTAAATATTGATTATTTTATTTATTACACACATTTTTACCCTAGCAATTTAAAATGTTCATAAATACGGCGTGTGTATTTTATACGGGATACAGTTATCGTTTTGTCATCGTAGAAATCATGGTATAGGTAAATAGGTTCCCTAGATCCTATTTTAAGCATCATTCAAATATACGCCCGTATTAAATAGGTACACACTCTGTACTGTGCGCCTCATGCGCCTAGCAAGATGTGATTTCTTTACTAATAAAATTGATTATTAAATACCTTATGTTTCATTTAATTTATTGTATCTAACGTGTTCATTAGGATGTGTAGGAGATATTGACGAAAGCTAGGCTTCAACTTCGCTTCGTCGCTCCTGCTTATTAGTCTTTTGAACTTAACCTTAGGTACTGTCTTGATTTTACCCTGATCTGCCTCATTCGCTTGATTTCTAAGTTTATGCTAGTCCATATTAGGACGAATAAAGTTATATTTAATAATGTTATGTATATTTCAATTATGCGTAATCATTAATGCGTATTAAGCATTATGGAATTTTATTATTTTGCCTATTCAATATTATGCTTAATTATTTATGCCAAATCCGTTATGCGAATTCATATTAGGACTATTAATATTAGGCATATTAAAGGGGACCCATTCTATCGCGCTCTGCCCTGTAGACGTACCATGAGGTTGCGCGGCGATATTAAAGCGCGTTCACTTTCTATCTGGCTCGCTCGCTCCAATACGCTAGTAGGTACGAGCGGGATGGATAAAAAGTAAACACGCGTTAATAACGTAGCGGAATCTCACGGTAGAGCTACTGCTTCATGTATCGAGAAAAGCCTAACGTTACCGATACTCGCAAAGTCATGGTACGGCTACTGGATGTCCGCGGCTTAGCTCAGTGACCGTTAGTACTAGAAATTAGCAACTTCGTATAGGTACAGTCAAGGGCAAAAATATGAGGATGTGTTTCCATACAAATGACACCTCGATCGAGTAATTAATAGGTGTCATTTGTATGGAAACACATCCTCGCACATCTCTGGTGGAAACGTAGCCTAAGGCTTAAACAATTTTGAACATAATCGGTTCAACTGTTTTTGAATAACTACGGAATCCTACACTGAGCATGGCCTGCTGCTTTCGGGTATTTTTTACATTTGTGATGTGAAACACGGCATTATAACGCTTCGTCGTAGAATCGCGTCGTAAAAATCGACGGCGTCCAATTTAAAACGATAATTTTGAAGTCTATGGCAAACAAGCCTACAGTCTAAGCAGTGTGAAGTGTGTCAAACACGTGCGAGTAGATTACGTGGTCATCGGCAGTGCTATAGTAGAGATGTTGGTCGCGTGGGCCGCCGCGCCCCGCCGCCGCCGTGGTGACGCATCGCGCCTCCGAACATGGGGCCGTTTTCCCCGGACACGTCTCGAGACACAGTCAAGGTCCCTTGACTTGTGGTGTGTTGGACTTTTGGATTTCTCTTTACTCTTTTGTTTTACATAGGTACTACACTTAACAATTAGGGCCATATCTCGACTGCTACATTATTTAAGTTTATTACGTATGAAAATAAATGTAAATTTATATTTTATTCGTTAATTGTTATAGAAATAGACTGAACTTATTTGATTTAATAAATACATAAAATGAGTATTTTAAAGTTATAGTATAGTCAAAAAACTAAGTAAAAGTATATTGTATATCTAATTATAATTATAGTCTGAAACTAAATTACACATACACACAAAAAAAAAAACAACAAAACACTTAATTCTTTATGGAAACTCTTCATGATCAAGTAACATTTATATTAGGTACTGTTTTCCGAAAAAGGCGATATCTTTAATTAAAGGTGCGTTCAAACCAAAAGAGTATTCGCTGTTCTATCCCCCGTTCTACGAAATCAACCAATCACGTTTTGTGTAACGACGAAATTTTGGTAAACGTAGATCTAACACATATTTACGTACTACTAATATACAGTCAGCATTGGATACCTATAGTACCTACACCGTGTTTTTATTGATTTCCGTTAAATTAAAGGGAAGCTTATTTAGGTCAAAAATAATCAATTTCTCTAAAAAACTAGTGTGTGTAGTAACTCTTACTGTTATTGAGTTATTAAAAAAATAAGTTTAATGACTGAACAAGTGTATTGCAATCTTTATTACATCCTATAGTTACTTATTTTAACATATGCCGTCAGCAGCCGTCAGTCGCCTGAGATCTTATTCTTAAGGTTCACACTTGCCATTACAATTATTATGTATGAAAATAAAAAAAAAAAATTTCGAAATTAGCAATAGCCGATATACCAGGCAACTTCTATTAATGTCCCAACTAACCTGTCCAATTTAACGGAAATCAATAAAAACACGGTGTATATCGGAGCGGCCGAGGTACTCTTACTCACAAACATCTCAGTAAGTCTCTATTGACAAGGCGTTAGAGTGCATATTCAGATATTTTTATGCACCATGACCGTTCTGATATATCTGATGGCAAATGTACCTCTCTATTGTTTATGTCTGATACAAACAGACATAAACAATAATAATATCTGGGCAAATATCTACCTAAGCCGAGCAAATGTTTGTATGTTTATCCCAAATGTTATCGTCGCACCCAGTAAATATACCCAGTGAAAGACCAATATCGAGCTTAGCATGGGCCTAAGTCGATTTATGCCAAATTGTCTTATATTTTTTTTATTTATACACGGTGTTACGCGAGCAATGCGAAAGATTTTAACTATGCATTCTAGACTTCAAAATGAACAAAAATATTATGAGACCTAATGTCAATTTTTTTTCTTTTTTTTAGGCCGATTTGAATACTTTTTCACATTTCCAGTACCTTTTATCATAACAACAATTTGTTTAAATTATTTATTTCAATTGTTTTTTTTAGGTAGAGGTTATTTCGTCAAGTCTATTCGTATTTTTGATTGTCAGGCAAAAGGTGTGGTAATATTAGAACACATTGTGGTAGCATTGTAATCCAAAAGAAGTTAAATGACGAGTTACGTCGAAAAACTTATTTCGAAAAAAGGTTGATTATCTCTGAAACCAAGCCGAATCCAGGAAATTTTATATAACATTAAAGACTCTAAATATGGTCAGGAATCCAGTATTAAAATTTTTCGGAATGCTGACGTAACACCGTGTATATAGGTGAGGACAGCATAGATCAAAACTTTTAGTATGTTCTTTATTTCACTATATACACTTGTACAGTCAGTGACAAAATAAGGTGCATATAAAAATAATTATGTCCCAGTGCACTCTAATTCTATGTAAAAAGAACGTTGTAACATATTTATGAGCGGATTCTTTCGATACTTATTTTTGCACTTGACTGTACAAAATAATAATTGATACGATTAGGTATTTGTAAGTGAATATTTCGTAAACAACACAGCTTTGAATGCAACCAAATTATTTTCTTCGATACGATATTAACATAATATATGTATGACTTTCCATTAATTTGATGTGATGGTCTGACATTCCTTGTATACTATGATGCTTATGTTTGATTGTGCCCCAATTAAAAAAATAAATAATCGTCATTCATTCATTTCATTCATTTTCTTTGTCGATTTGTTAATGGCGTGATAATGGTTCCCGTCCATGAGTGCAGCCCTCCGCCCAGTAGTGGAGTTATTATAGATAGACGATGTCGATAACAATATTACTCGATCCAGGGTGGTAACAAACGAGCATGCACAATAATTATTATTACAATTGTACGTGTAAATTGACACGATCAATATTGTGACTCGGCGCGGTGGCATCTGTCCCGCGAAAAATCCAAGGTTGCGCTATTTGTAGACAACTCTAGAATTTGCATATTTCGTTACAGCGGATTGGAGATAATTGCGTTTGCCAAGCGTTATTGTTTCGTGATATAAACCTGATAATATGCATTTTGAACTGTCGTGATTTTAGCTACAAATTTAAATGATTGATAACGTTAATTATTATTTTAAAATACATACATAATACTCTTTGGTTTAGCACTACTAGTACTACTTATATAAGGAACTTTATTTTTATCAATTCTTGCAAAATATTTACCTATTTACTTATTTTTATGATTTTAGTTCATCACTGAATTTAGTGATTAACAACATCAGTCTTAAAATAATAATGGTATCGTTGGCACTATTATACGTCTCCAAAATAAAAGACAAAACACAAAAATCTACAAAGCTTTCCCCGATATCCGAGGACTTATCCGTGGTACAGCGTCGCGTGACGTAGGTTGAATAGCTAGGTTTATCGCATAGTGATGTTTGTACGGCTCCGACCCCATCCCATCAGTTCGGCGGTGCACGGGCCGAGAAGGCAGTCCACCATAGCGCGCCGCGAGCGCTGGTCCCACCACCACGCTGACACCCGCGCGCCACCTGTGCTAACAAACATAGTGAATGCCACTCGCCTACACTCCCGTAAATACGTTTCGTAAGTAACCATAAGGATTACCTAACTCGTCGCTTGGATGTGCTGTTGTGCCGTAAAATGCCAGGTTAGCGACGGCATTTCTAAATTTTGTTTATGCCGGCGCCAAGGCTAGGTAAACAACAAGTGGTGTCATACTTAAATGTGGATTTAAGAAGCTACTATGATATTTATTCGTATTGTTACATATTTCATACATCTGATATTAATGCTGTTTACACTGACAGCCATTATTTTTTATTTTTCCTCATGAATAGGTAGTAGGAAATACTTAAGTTGGACAGGAATACTTGTTGACTAGTTTCCCACAAGTTCATCTTTGAAGAGCTTTGAATCATATTTCATACGTAAAACTTCTAGGTACTTATTAAATATATACAGTACCTATCTGTGGGCTATTTGGCAGCTGGCATAGACGGTGTAGTTAGTAACAGTTCATACTGGAATCGTATTGGTAATAACTGCTTTTCCAAGAAAAATACTGGATTGTAATTTATGTTCTTTCTATCACTACCTTTACATTATAGTTATTATATCATAAATTACGTGGGCTTATTATTTACAAAGGTCGTATTACTTTGACTGAGTAATTTTTCTCAGACATTAATTTCATAAGTATTGTAGAACATTCAGTGTTTCTACTAGGAATCATAAGTAGGTACCTAGGTAAATTAGGTAGATACTCATAGTATGTGTGTCATGTGATGTTATTTAAAATCTAAGAATAACAGAGCTTCAACTGATTTCAATTAGAACAGATTGATTCCTTTCGTAACAAATTGGCTGTAATATTGTACCTACCTACTTCTCGGTGACCACTAAAGAGCCTCATGGGACACTATTTGACTTTTATTGCATGACATCACCATGATATCATGGTTTTATGTCCGCTTTCCTCGTTCTCACTTAACGACACCATTTGGAATTATTATTATGCTTTTGAAATCAAGATTGTAAGGAAAAGTACCGGTTTGCAATAGTCTACTCGGCTTCCTTATACCAGTTTTTGCTCTATTTCTAACCTCTTTCTATTTGGAAGCTTGGTAAAAGCATGCGCGCAGTTATGCCACCGAAATGTCACAGCATTTATGTTGTACCTAAATAGTTAGGCTCGCATTCATCATCAATAGCAGAGTTAAGTTATGTCGTGCTTTTAACAGTTAAAGTCATTCGTAATACGGAGATTTAAAGTTTTCAAAGAAAACCTTAAATGTATGTCAACAAAACTAGCTCTCATACCTAGTTTCCATGTCACGAAATTCCCCTAAAACAAGTCGAATATTATGACACTAAAATAACGCAAGGCAAATACGAGGCGGTCAGCCCCAAATCGTGGTAGCGAATATGACTCCGTAAAAATTTGATGATGGCGTGCCACAGACGTACCCAATTACTTTTATGACATTTGTTTGGAATTTTCCCTTATTCGGAATTCATGGCTATGGCTTTCTTTCAAGGTTACCGAAAGGCTACGATTCTTTCATGGCGGGTGTGTAAAGTGCACAAGTAAATGTCAGGTAGACCGAGGTAAGTCATGGGTAGCTTTGTAACTTCCATCACTAAGAAACTGTACAAGAATTATACTTTTTGTTAATGTAGTTACAAGTTAAACTATATCATTTTTTGAAAAGGTATATTTCTAATGTTATTATATTATATCAAAGGTATATAGCATTCGCCTCGTCTCAGGAAGCCAGGGATCCGTTTGTAAACCCAATATCGAAATTTCTTACAAGCGTCCAGTTTAAATATTTATCTATTTTACATGTAGGTAAAACAACTATATCTTATATTTAAACTATTGTACCATTCATAACATAACTGATTAGAGTTTTTCCCTGCTGTTGGTATTGGTACATAAATACACAAAGTATAGTTATTAATGAGCGTTTTTCATTCGTTAAGTTTGTTTCATTGCTAGCTGTATTTTGTTCTCTTAAATGTATGTAAAATATGTATCAATGATTAATGCTTTCCGGGCGTATAAGGATAATAGGTAGGGGATTCCTAGTTGCAGTCTTCGCCTGTTGGGTTTTTGTTTCTTAATATACCTACGTTCTTCATCATCATCATATCAGCCGAGAAACATCCACTGCTGAACATGGGCCTCCCCCAAATATTGCCACAATGACAATACCTACACTTTTGAAAAATATTTTTCCTCTTTTGTGTCCATAATTTCGGGTGCGTCTCCACATTGTAAAGGTGGATTTAGACCAAACGAGCATTCGCTCATTCTATTCCCCACTACGAAATTCATTCGTCACACAAAACGTGATTCGTCGAAATTCGTTGATTTCGTAGAGTGGGGGATCGAATGAGCGAATGCTCGTTTGGTCTAAATCCACCTTTAGAGTCAGTGCGCCTGGCAGCAAGGTACGCCCATATACATATTTCACATCAGGGCTCGGATACCGGTTTTTACTCCATACAAAAGAACGGTTCGAATTTCGTTCTTTTTTGTTCTTCGGTATATCAATTCCTTGTTAATGGAGTAATTTAAAAATACGACGTTGGTAATTTCATAACATTTTGAGTACTACATAAAGAATATAAAACATTTTAAATATTGGGCTATTTCGAGGTTCTCGAAAAAAACCGGTTCCGAGCCTTGTTTCACATGCCTTCTCTTTCCGAACCAACTCTAGTCTTCATTAAGTACCTTCCTACCTCGGACACTTGGAATTTCTTGAGATCTTTTTCTAACATTTGTCTAGCAGGTCATATTGCGAGATACCTTTTCCTGTTTATTGCAATAAATATGTTTAAAGACATAAACACTTTACAGAACAACCGTGTCTGATAAATTCAATGATATAAACGCTTCAAATCAATGAAAACAATAGGTAATCTTTCTTCGGTTTAGTTACAAAAGATATTGCTTTCTGACAATAAGTACCTACTAACACCATTTTGTTCGTATTTGCTTTTAATATGGAATGAAGGTTAAATAAATAAAACAAAAACGTGTTACAAGTGAACTCTCCAATAAAATGTATTAAGAGCGCAAATTAGCAGACCTTGACGACACTAGTGTTGTAGGTACTGGCGTATTGTTTGAAAATGATGTCACGAGGACGCGCGGGCGTTGCGTACCGGCCATGTGCACTTTAATTACACCTTGCTTTATTTCATCACAATACAGGGTGTTTTTTATATCATTAGCCATATTGCAATATGTGTTGGGTAAAGGCGTAAAAAAATATTTGGTAAAACAAAAATAATCCATTTTTCATTATCCTTTTAGTTATAGATTTTTTTTTAAATCCCATTATCTAATGAATTTTTGGTCACTTGCTTACTTTGCGTACTGCCCCACAATCTCATAACTGCCAAATCAGATTGGAAAGGGTGTTTGAGTTTGCAACTTTAATTAACCCGCATAAGGTAACTAATTCAATGCGTTATAACGTACGTCAGAAGTTTCCTACGCGTGGTGGGGAATGGAGGTGGAGCTTAACTTACAGTTAAATCCCACGAGACAGCATTATCAGTCTATCGCATACAGTACTAATAATGAGGGTATTTTGAGTTGCGCGCCGATCTGAGGGTAGTTTGACTCGAACGCGTTCACGCAAGCGCACTCCTTCTTTGTTTACAGAGTGCTGTACAAATGGCACATGGCATCTTGCGATCAGCCGAGCCAGCATAATTTGACCTCAAGAACGGAGTAACTTAAATGTTCCGTCATACAAACGCGTACTGGTTTACCTCAGATATCGATTCTAATGCACTCTCTAAGCAAATTGAATTGTTGATGACGACGAGCAGGTACAGGTAGGTATGCGCTTGGGCAGTTTTAATCAAATAACAATCGTGTGTGCATGTAGTTAGGACATTTTATTCATTGTTTAGTGCCGATGGTGGGGTGAGTGACGTCGGCTGATCGGTGCTTGTGATGAACTCCTGATTGGCTAAGACTTGACTACTCAAACCTGCTACCCTTTTGTCTGCCATCGAATCGCACGGATTGAAACAAACTTGCCTAGTGACCACAAATTATGTTTTTGCCGGATAAAAAACGGGAAAAAAAAACAAAAAAAAAGTGTCATTTTTTTTTAAAAAATGTTGTGTACTGGTGATCGCGAATGACATATCCAAATTTGGCTAACGACATAACAAACACCCTGTATTGTTAAAATATCTTTACATACCTACAAATCCGTACAAAGGTACTAGGGTGTCCTATATTTTACGAATGTTATAAATTAATTACGCATACCCCCTAAATCGGCTCCTTTAACCATAAAACACTCACCTCAAAAATGTTTAATAAGGCCGTAGTATAAGTTAATGTCATAGAAAAGAAAATAAAAAAAATAAAATAAAAAATGACATTTTCGTACATTTTATAGGAAAATGGCATGAAAGTCGGCATGGGTTGTTATGAATCTACACGTTTGGCAATATGTTAGAACTAACAAACTATACTATCATCACATCAGAATCATTCTGAGCCGATAGACGTCCGCTGGGCATAGCCCTCCATAGTACTATCCATAGGGTTATTGCCGTGAATCGCCACGCTTGGCAGGTGGGTCAGTCGTTCGCAGTCATATGAGTAGGTACACCGTATTTCGAATGTACATATATATATTCATAGAGTTCATATGTACATTTTAAACACAATTTTGGTAATTTTAAAGAAAAGCTATTTGTATCGAACTTGGCATTACGTATTCAACTTTGGTTGCGTTCAAGTGTTACGAAATAACTGACCGGTTTGATGGCCCTCATAGCTGGCTTTGATCTAACGGATCACGCCAAACACAAGAATTTCAAATTTGTGGGTTGGAAAACTGAACCAGATTTGTTATATCTTACAACAATAACATTAAATATTTAGTTACCCATTACAACGCAATCATTTTAATTTATAAAATAATAATTTAAACCCCGTTATTCATAAAAACTCTATAATAAATTTAAGTTGTGTCCCTGCCTACCAAATGCAAAATAATGTCAGTGACACGCCTATTTAAAACCCATCGATTTAGTTAACAGTTTCATTAACGTTCCTGAATAAAAACATACAGTACATACAATTCGTAAGCTTACAGTTATCTATTGATTAAATTTAAGTATATCCATGTATCACTTTCGTCGCAAAAAGACTACGGGTGTCCGATCATTACAAGAATTATTACATTAGGTACTTTCATCATGATAAAGTTAAAAATAAATACTATTCAATACAGCATATAGCGAGAAGTCCTTATTCCTCTAACGCATGACTGCATACTTTAGATTAGATTAAGTTGAACCGAGGTGTAATTGTGTATGGCAGCTCGGTTAAAACGGTTCCCGTCGACATGGGTTGAGGTTAGTCAGCATTATTGTGACTGACAAACAAAAACTGGTCCATTGGAGAGGCTCCGTAATCTTAATTTTTTTAAGGAGAATTATGCAAATTAAACGTAGCCTTACCATACATTACCTCTGGCGTATACGAGGTACTTTTTTCAAGACTTAATTTTTTCAGATAATGCTTCTAAGTCTATAAATGTATCATGAAGAAACTGAAGAATCATTAAAAAATCCTTCAATTTTGCTTTCAAACAATTGAAATATCAAGAATTTCAAGGAAAATCGTGATATGATTTTGATTGTTTATTCAATTAATGTAAATTTTAGAGAACAATACATATATTAACGTTGTGATTTATAAAACATTTTTGCCAGAATTTTTCCTTTATGACGGACGTAAGATAAATAAACAAAAATAAATAATTTCTAAGACCTCCGATAGGGCACAGTAGGTAGTAGAATCATTTTAATGTAAAATACATTCAATTAGTTACTGGAATTCCTACACGTAGATATGCCTCTTACAAAGGACATAAAACATCAGAACAAGATTTATCGAGATAGTCTCCCCATATTCCCCTTTCTTTCATTTACTTATCAACTAGTTATTTAATCTCTACAAGTACTTAAGAAAACGGATTTAACTCTTATCAATTCAGCGTCTCAAATGAACACACTTTAGAAAATTACGGTGTTACTCAACACTTCTCCATTCGCCCTTGTCACGATTTTGTCGGATACGCAAGATTTCTCTCGATAGCGTTTTCCACTGTGACCCTTAGGTCAATCACACCAACCTATTTAGTGCCTTCGCAATGAGGCCAGATACCCTGAGATAATGGATTTTTCCCTAGAAAAACGTACTCGACTGGTCCCTTCTATTTGATCTTAGATTTTTTTTCTTTCGATACACTTAACTAGCTAAAGCAAACAACTATAATTGTATGAAATCCAAGCGTGGCTATATTTGCCGTTACAAGAGCAGTTCAGTAGTGATATGTTGATTCATCGCCAATCCGCTTGCCCGGCGTGGCGATTATGGGCATTTACCTCCAAATGCGTCTATACGCATAGTTAATAGGACAGGCCTACGTCCAGCAGTGGACTATCATAGGCTGATGATGATGATGATGATGTTGATTCATACGTTTTCTAATCAATAGGTACTTTTAGAGAGAGGATAATGGTGCTCCCACATTAGATTTTATTCCTGCTATATGACGTTTTAAAAGAAAGTGCAACAAGAACTATGTCATAGAATAGGTTCCAGAATGTCAAAAACAAAAAGATAATGATTTAATGTTATATATCATTTTGTAACTTCGATGATGTGGGAGCACCATAAAGAGAAAAAGACAAGTGGGTTAAATAAACAAATTGAGGATTGGATCGAAATTCTGACTGAAATTATCCGAGCTTTTATTCGTAAATTGTAAACAATGAAGGAATGATTCAATGTCGTTTGACATTGTTTGCATGTTTTGCTAAGAACAGTGAATCTCAATTTACGTAATTGTAAATAATATTGACTATGCCACATAATTATTATTCGTAGATCATTAACAAATATTATTATAATGTAAGCAAATAAAAACTTTGAGGAATATCTAACTTCGCCTAAAAAAACGTGATCCAATGTGACTCTTAAAAAAATATACACACACCGGCAATGAAAACGGGTCAGGTGTTTTTTTCCATAAAAAATAATGCAAATATGGAGATTTCAAATATGGTTTAAAAATATTTATAGTGTAGGTAAAACCTATTTTTAAATCAGGTTGTATTGGAATTCCCCTAAATTTTTAAATAAGCCCAAAAAAAAAAATCAAAATTGTGGTTAGGTAGGTTTGTATAGATAAAAATGTAGACCGCTTAAGAAAACCACCTAAAATGTATAGTAAATCGAGTTTTTTAATCACGAGTTGCTATATTTATATCTACGGAGTCATCTGACGGTAAAGTTCCGTGTATTTCGGATCGGGTGAAAACTTCAGGGAAATTCCAATACAATCTGATGTTAAAAACGGTTCCACTTGTATTTTAAATATTTGTAATCAGCATGTTTCCAGTATTTTCTATGAAAAAATCCACCTGACCCGTATTCATTGACCGCGAATGTAGTTTCGCCAGGAAGGATTTAAATTGAATCTATCGTTTGTGTTATTAAGGATATTGGCCCTCCAAGCAAGAAAACTGTTCGTTGTATTCAGTGATATTAGAAAACAGTTTCAAATATACAGAATACATATTATATTATGTCCAAAATCGTTTAATAACGACGTATTTACTTAAGATTATACTCTAATATTTATTTTTTTGCTGTGATTATTG